>JAJOOH010033069.1:0-17225 GCA_029582605.1 Solanum gracilifrons
ATTGATATTTGACACTTTTGTGTCACCCTCTTCAATTTACAATGTTTTTGTTCGTTAATGTCTTTAGCTATGACTAATTAGAACTAAATTTTATTTTTCTATTAATTCTCAAAACCATTGCCTTGGGACACGACCCAACCTTTAGTTGGGTTACTATATTTTCGACGATCGTAGACACTCATGCCATAGGTTAGTGTCGTTGGTCACGATAAACATCAGTTAACCTTGCTTGAACCCTTTTGAGCGTTATCCTCTCTTGGAAGAAACTTGATACAATTATAAACCCTTTTTATTCATTGACCCATAATCCTCATGAAGTGTGGTGTGTTTGAAAAGCCTAAGTTGGGGTGTGGTGAAAAGAGAAGGTAAATCAAGAAGTGCGAAGAAGTCCCCCTTGATCCATGGACTTGAAAAGGATGGAACCCCTCCATAAAAAAAAAGAATGAAAAAGTTGTGAAATAAAGTTTTGAAAGTGCAAAATAAATAGGGTGTCTTGTATTTCGTTGGTAGTGAATAATGGGGTGAATTTTGAGCATGAGTGAAAAGACTGAAGAAAAGGAAGGAAAGTGATGTTCATACGACATTTAATGAGGATAGCAGCCACTGATCCTCAATGACCATACCTTTACACTCAGCCCCGTTACAAGCCTTCAAAAGACCTTTTTGATCTTGAGTGAGCTGAAACGAGTGTGGATTGGAAAATAAGGGCAAACCTATGGGTAAAGATGCATGTGTTCATCTTTGTGAGTATGAGAGTTATGTGTGATTCCGGACTATAAATTGTTGAAGATTAGTGTGAATATGGAATCATTCTTTTGAGCTTGAACTTGCATTTGAAGCAAGTATTGTGAACTTGAGCATCTTTGATAATGGTGAGTCACAATTTGAATCTTTGAGTGCACAATTGATCCTTGCATGAGTAAGTTGAGTCTTGTTGTGTGCATTCATGATTAAGTCTTATGTAGCATTGTTTGAGACATTCTTTTTGAACTGCTGAACAAGTAAAAGTTAAGTTAGGGGTGTTGATGAGTCCGATATTTGGACTCATTTAGGGCTTTGTTTATATAGATTTAGTGTCCTTAAATGCTTAATTTGTGCCAATAACTGATGTTAAATCCTTGATTTTCAGGAATATGGGTTGAGGAACAAAGCAAGGACACTAACATGCAAAAAAGAACAAAACAGGTTGAAGAAATGAAGATGAACGAGCCTGAGGATCGCCAAGAGCACTCGGCGTGTCGCCGAGTGGCACATCAGAAGCACCTAAAGTTCCAGTGTGCCAAGCCCTTAAGAAATGAACCAAGTTAGCGATGAAAATGAGTAGTCGGTAGACCGGCGAGTTATTCTGCGAAGCCAAGATAGATTGCCCAAAGTTACAGACCTTGAGGATGCTGAATGCCAAGGCAAAAGGGCAATAGAAGAGACCAAAGGGCGGCTCGCCAAGTGGTTCAGCGATCCCAACTTACTTCGTCGATTGACTCTTCACAAGACATTTTTGGCGACTATAAATACGTTTTTGAATGTTTAGTTTAGTATCAAATAATCTTTAGAAAAAAGTATTATTAAGTTTTGAGCATCTGGAGACAGTTTTTCTCTAATTTTTTTCCTTAGCTTTGAGGATTGAAGAAATTCACTTTTGAGATTTTGGAAGTGGGTCTTTGAGGTTCATCAAATTATAGCGTTGTAAAGATGAAATCACTCTTACCTAGTTGATGAACAATCAATTTGGTAACAGTTTTTACCTTTTATGATGTCTAGCTAAAACCCCAATTCTTGGGGTGTGATTATGTGATTATGGGGTGATTTAACTTATGGGTATTGCTAATTGTTAGTTTAAATGCTATTTAACAGTGAGTTCAATCATTAAGTGAGGTTTAACTTAAGAATTGTAGTTGCAAATGCAGTTCTATGTTTGTGTTCTTGGCTTGCTCAAGAGAGAGAGGTTTTAGAACTAAGGTTTTTGATTGATGATTTGTGGGTATTGGGTTGATTTGGGTTTAGCTCGAGAGAGTAAATCCTAAACCAATCCCATACATTACTTGAAAGAGTGAATGGATTAAGGTGTGGGATGCTCTTACTTTGTATGCTTGTTGATGTTTAAAAGAAATTACTTGATTCGGGGTAATTATTCGAGAGAAAATTACCTCCCTTATCTAGCTATTCACTAATAGTTGCAATTACCCATATGTCTATATTAGTCTATAATCGATCACATCCCAAGAATCCATCTCATTATTGTTAACTCTTATTGTTTGTAACTACTGTTTGTAGTTGATAATCAAAACCAAAACTCCCATTTGACATTCGTGTCACCCCTTGATTTGAATGACTGATTTGACCGCATTTATACTTCCCAATCAAATTTGAAACACGTACCGCTCACTGTGGGATTCGACCCCAACTTATTTAGTTGGGTTTTATACTGATTTACGATCGTTGATGCTTAGAATTGGATAAAGTGTCTTTAAAACATTACTAATCAATAGGCTTTGAGGAACTTCAAATCCACGTAATGACTTTCAAGAATGAACAAGTAATTAAGCATAGGGGGCTGAAATATTAAGAAATTGGATATCATTACAACTCGTAAGCTTCAAGGTAGAGAGCAATGGAGCCACGAGGGCATTATTCTCCAATATTTGAAAAAAAAAAAATATGCCTTAGGTCGATGGTCACAAGATTCAAGGCAATTTGAAGGTACAATTTGTTATCTTAAAATATCTCAATTGTCATGATGAAGAGTCGAATAAGAAAGTAGACAAAGATTTTGGATGGTGAGTTCCTAAACACCTCCGGTAGAGACATGAAGGAAGGAATGATCAATATCTGAATTATTCAAATAAACACTCAAAATATCGAGAACAAACTTGATAATAGGGACATTGTGTTAAAAGAGGAATTTGTATACAATGTTAGGGACTATGCAAATAATGTGGTGATGTACGTGTTCAAGTCGCTTTTAAGTACATATATTAAATACTATTAGCGATTGATATTCATTGAGTGATATTTTGAAGTTTTCTATGTACTTGGTTGTTGTGGTTAGGATAACTCATGTGTTGTTGTGATTGTTCTGTAATCCCAAGACCACGAAATCCATAATCTTGAACTTGTTCTATTAAAGTGATGCCTTGAATTTAGAATGCTTGATGAAATATTGCTAAGTAAGTGGAAAGAAATGATAAAGAATGATAAATGAAGTAACTATATGGTTGGATCGGGTGTCACATACCAACACGATATTATTGGATCGGTCGGTGTCACGTTCCGACACGATAACATCAAAGGAAAACATATGGAATTAAATTAATGTACTCAATCTCAAAGAACTCATTTCCCAAATGAGTGTGTTATGGAAGCATGAGTCCTCATGTGTGTGTGCTTGATAGTGTGACTGATTACGTACTTGCTTCAGTGTTTTTGTCACTTGTTCATGTTGTTTATTGCATACCACCTGCTAAGTGCTATAGTTGATTTTATACTATTACTTATTGCATGTTAGATTCTATTTTGGGTCAATCGATGATATCTACTCAATACATGTTGCCTTATACTGACCTCTACTTATGTTTTCTTCGTTTTTATTTGTGGAGAGCAATAAGTGTACCATCGACTTCGACTCGCCCTCAGCTCTAGCCAGTCTCCAGCACATCAGATTTCAGGGTGAGCTATTCGTTCTAGCTCGTTCTAGATTCTCTCCGTCATGGCATGATGTCATTATATTTAGGACATAGACTATCCAACCTATTTATTTTGGTGTCTTTAATACTATTAGACTTGGTATTTTGATAATATATGTCCTTGATGTGATGACTTTCAGGTTTTGGGGATAATATGAAATAGACTCTAGAGGTTTATTTTATTGATTACTTTAATAAGTTTTGAGCTTCTGCATTATGGTTGTTTTCCGTAAGTTGAACAATTAATATAAGTTGGGGTTGGATTTTTTGGTTCTCCCACCTAGGAGGTTAAGTGTGGGTTCCACTCATGACTCGTTTTGGGCCGTGACAAACTTGGTATAGGATCTTTAGGTTTTGTGATCTCATCACACAAGGTCAAGTCTAGTAGAGTCTTGCAGAACGGTACAGTGACACTATTACTTTTCTTCGAGATGCTATAGAACTTTAGGAAAACATCATTCCTACTTTCTTTTGTGCTACTACTTGAATCCAATTGGTATCTGAACTTCTTCACTCTATTTCACATATGGTTAGTACTAGAGTATTAGAAGTTGAAACAACAACACCAGAAAGAAAAAATGTGTCCTTGGAAATAGGTATATTTTCTCGATTGACTACACGGCCTGTAATGACTGGTGATCAACATGATTTTTTATTAAGTTCATAAAGTTGAAACCCTCATTCTTCATGGGTACTGAATATGAAGATGCTTATGCTTTCATTGTTGATTGTTTTGAGCTGCTTCATAAAATGAATATAGTGGAGAGGCTTAGTGTTGAGTTTGTGACATACTAGTTTAGGGGAGACGCAAAATATGGTGATAGTCTCATGTTGAGTGTCGGCAACATTTTCTAGCTTCTTCATCCAATTATATACTCAAACTTTCAACGATAGGAGGAGAGATGGTTTCCTGAATATAGAGAAATGGAAGATATGTGTTGCAGCCTATGAGGTCAAATTTTGTACTTTATCTAGATATGTGACTCAACTTTACTTCAGCTAGAAGACCAGATTCAGTGCTTTGTAAAAGGATTAAGGTAAGAGTTGCATATTCGAGGTTTATATGTGGTTGCCTTAGCAAAATCTTTTCAGGAAGTGGTTGATTTTGTGATGGAGGTAAAGGGGGTGAAGTCAGATGACTTTGCCAAGGTGACAATATTCAAGAAATTTCGTAAGGGATGACTACATAATGAACACCATTACTTTGGAAAATGCAGTTAGTAAAGTTTTCATAACATGTATGTGTTGTTTAGCGAATGATGAGATTTGGTTGCGCCAATTGAGGTTAGCATCTCTACTACGATTTCATGGATTGATTGTATATTAAAGATGGTCATGATACGACTACTACAATAGTACCGATGCTTACTTAGTTAGATTTATAAAGTGTGTTACTTTTGTTATCGACCTGATCTAAGAAAGAATGCAAATTGCTTGGGATAAAGACATAAGAGATTTTGTAATGTTTTGCAGCTATTCAATGGGTAGAAATGTGTGGGCTATTTGGGTATGATCTTATCGATAGGTATGATGTGTTCTAGTAAGGTATCTAATGGACTTTCATGGTGTGGTAGTACTAGTGTTATGTGGAAATGAACACATTGATTATCAAGTATGAATACAAACTACTTAAAGAGTTATCAGTTGTATGACATGTTCAAATAATGAGATTCGGTTTTGCATTCGCATTTGAGAAACCAACTAGTTTGTTACTACGGACACTTGGGGTAAACATTATTTTTAAGGAAGATTTTAGTGGTGGATATTTGGTATGATATTAGTGCATTTTGGTTGTAAAGTGTATCTTGAGGATTCGAAATGAGGACTGATAATTTTTTCTTAAGCTTCAAAGGAGTGGATTGATACCGGAATGACAAGCTTATGGATAAAGAAATTCGCATTGAGTATACTTGGGTGAAGGCAATTGAATATTTTTAGTAAGAAAGTGCATATAAAATTGGGTTAGTCCCTTGAATTTGATTGGTATACCTAAATTTGAGGTGTCATGTCGATGAAAAGGTTGACTTCGTGGTTATAGCAAGGGATAACTGAGCATAATAGTAATAAGAGTTTGTAATAGGATGCAACTATATAATAAGATTTTTGGTTAAGTAAATTTTATATAGTAATTACGACTTGCGAGTATCTAAGGTTGTGGTTTTCTAATATCTGGTGAGTAACGTGGTAGTATGGAAAGTTTGAAGAGATGGTGGGACACCACTCGAATAGAATTTAAAAGAGCTAGAGTCATAATGAAGAAAAATAGTGGGATGTAGTGTATCATTTAGAGAGAGGCGAGAGCAAGAATATTTATTTGATTGCAAAGGCTAAAGATGTATCTTCAGAGAGGTAGAGAATTGGGTTCAGACTCGCGTGAATTCATTTGTTTTGTCGTGGCTATGGTAATAGTGTCACAGGTTCATCAGATTGGTTAAAACCATTGGAAAAAACTTGAGAAAGGAGTGTATCGACATTCAACTCGAGTGTGATGATAAGTTCTTTTGTGGTTTTGATTTTAGTAATGAGTAATATTGAATATTTAGCCAAGGATATGGTAAGATCTATGACGAGGCGATCAATGATAAGCTAAGATACATGAATTCATAAAAATCTTCAAGGTATGAGCTAATGTTGATAGCTAAGAGGATTGAGTTACACCGTTGGATTTACAATTCATTTTTTTTCATTGTATGTCTACATTTATGGTGATATGTTTTTCCATGGTATGAATTTTTATGGTAAGAAATAATCTATTACATCAGTTTTTGATCATTTTGAAGGACTTATGCATGGTTTGGGTCACAAAGTTTGTTACTTTTGATTGTTAAATGAACTAAGTAAGAATTTCACTTTAAAATGTTGGTTTAGATTAAGGTAAATGACAGGAGTGGTTATGATGGTTGTTAGTATTAAGAGCGTGGGCTTCAGTGGAATTATGTGAAAAGTATGTAAAGTGTGATAAATAGAGTATAAGTACGATCGTAATGGGGACCAGACCGGTGGATTACGGGTAGCTAAAAATTAAAATTAAATGGAGTCAACTGAATGGAAATATTTGATATGGGCTCTTTAGAGAAAGCATTTAGTGTTATTAAACCTTGGTCCCGTACATTCTTATGTGACCACCTATTTCGTTTTGGTAATGATTTGGGTATGATTCACTAGTTATGCTCACACATATTTTCACTTTTGTGGGTTGATCCCTAGTGGTGCATCGGGTGTACCGATCCTGCGATGTCTTCTTGGTTAGGTAGGATGTTTGGGAAGATTTCGTTATCTCAGGTGACATATTTGGTGTTGTCTTGGAGTTTTTGAAGTATTCTAGTAGTTCTACATGTACCTTTTTGAAAAGCGACGCAGTCCGTGGCTTTTTGAAAAGCGTTGAGCCACAATGCGGAGAACATGACTGCATCGCTTTTCCATCGATTTTGACCAAAAAAGCGACGCAGTCCGTCGCTTTTGGCCGTCATTTTTCGACAGCTTTTTAGTAGTGAAGCTAGCTGCTGCAATGTTGTTTCTTCTCTGTATTGAGTTGTGACCCCTTTTATTTTTGCTTAGCTTATATATATATATATATATACAGTCCCACCATTTTTAAGGCATGTACGAGCCAATTTTTAGGAATTATGCGACTTTTTTGGTCACACGAGATGCACATATAGCACACAAGATGCACGTAAAGCGCACGGGATGCACTAACAACGCACGAGATGAACGTGCTGTACTTATTCTACATATACTCTAAAGAGCCTGGTTCTAACAGTGTGAGTATCCAAATTCCTAACAGTCTACTCCGACACTACGTTCTAAATACTAAAGACCTAGTACTACGCTCCATTGATGCTATCTTCTTTTGGAAGTACTTTCTTCCAAAACCAATGCAGCTTCTAAATCTTTGTTTCTGACAACTCACCTTTCTTCTTTCCTGACTCTGGTAGGAACTTGTATATTATAAATCCTACACATATTATTACAATAGCAAGGAAAACGAATACCCACACATTCAAGGTACAAATGAGAGGTAACGTAGCTAAATTCATGACTAATACCATGAAGAATAACATTGTTGTCTCGCAACATGCACCTAAAGTTCGAAGATCATCGGGGTATGATGACTCTGTCCAATCCCGTGGGGTATAAAGTAAAGAATAACATCTATGAGGAGGACTCTAATGGCATTGACACTGTAGTCTGACTGTTGCTTTAGTGGACTAATGGATTTGCTCCATAGTGTACAAAAACACAAGGAAATCTGCATATATTGGAAGAAATTGGAAAATTACATATATTTGACAAATGAGATTACTCTGACAAGGAAAATAAATAAATACCTCAGATCAGACAAAAATCCCAGCATATGCAAAAAGTAGAGTTCTTCGTCACCCAAAGAATCTGTAACTCAAAATTGCAAGTCCAGACACTTCAACTCGAATTGCACCACCGAGGAACGAAGCTAGAAATGTGGTATGGTACTTAAATGCTATGAACTGTAAGAATAGAGGCCTGAAAAACATGATGGAGTCTAAGCCTAAGAGCCGCTGAAAAATATTTGTGTCGCTACACTAATCATTAAAACTGGTAAGTGTAAAATCTTTTGCCAGGATTCCCTGTCCTCATTTTCAATCAGGTAAGCTAACTATTGAAGCTCTTCTTCTGCTCCATATTTTCATATTCTCTTCAGGACTGTTTTATTTTTAAAACAACGGATTTTAAGACTCGCCACTTTTTTTTTAAAAAAAATTAAGAAAACTACTTTTTCAAAAGATTAAAAACAGAAAATCTAATGAAATATATTAAAGGGAGTTCGGGGATCATATTAATGTTTTAGGAAGGGTTTAAAGGCACCTAAAACATCCGCTAACTCACGGTTATCCGGTAATTAAAATGTTTGGCTAATTATATAAAAATAGACATGCTTGATTAGTTTAGAAATAAACAAACTTAAGACTTGAAATTATTATTTTTTAGGGGAAAGGTTTGGGTATTACCTAGGTAAAATTTTCAAATATTCTTAAGAGGGTTAAGTTGAAAATAGATAATCTTATTTAATTTTAGAAAAATATAAGTTTTAACTCAAAATGGTTTCTTTGGGGAATCAAATTAGGAAAAAACCTCAAAATCAAATAAACAAATAAACAAGTATCGACAATCGAATAATAAGGAAGCGAAGGCTTGGGCCCAACTCCAGTTTCTGTCCGCCTGAGCCGGTACTTGGCCTAAATTCAACTTTAGGCCCTTGACCCATTTTGTACATGTCCTAAAACTAAACATAAAACAATTGACTTTCTCTTTGGGCCTTAGGCCCAATTTTCACCTATCCTAAACTAACAAAATAATAATCAAAATAAATGGGCCTGTGGCCCAATAATTACAAAAACATAAAGCTGAAATTTTTGGGGCTCCTTTAGCCCATCTTTGATGTAATACAGCGTATACGGCTGATGTATATCGCTGTATCACACTGTATATCAGTGTGTTTTTGGCTTCCAGGATCTGTATTTTCGATTTTCTAGCCTTGCACATTTATTCCCTTTGCTGGATGACTCGAAAAGAGAGGATTTGGGCCTTTATGGCCCTCTCGAAATGCAAAGGGAAGAAAGGCGGAGTCCAAGATGAACTCAAGGCTAATTTCAAATGCAAGAAAAAGGAAATAAGGATTAGCATATGAAACATATGATGAGTCAATAAACAATAAAACTTCAATCTCCTTAATCCAATGCAAAATTTATCTTCATACGGAAGCATAGGCAAAAAATAACTCTACTGATCATTTACAATTCATGTCGAACTTGAGAGATAATTAACATTAGCACATTAGAACCACACAGATCTAATTTAGGGTTGTAAAAAATGAACCCAAACATAGGTAACCCGCCCAGAATTTTTAGGGTTGGGCTCAAGATAATTTGAATTGGGTTCAATCTCAACTCATTCAAGCCTAACCCATTTTAAGAGAATCCTCTATTAAACCCAATTCAATCTCCAATTCCAACCTGTTTTAAAACTCTTTATTAAGATATGTTCCTATATTGAAGATATGAATTATTATCTATTTAATATCTTTAAGGATTTATCTATCCATTTGTTACTTCTTTTAAAAAAATCTTGAGTTGAAATTCAAATTGTGATTATAAAAGTTAAATATCACTATGTTAAAATTATTGAGATTAAGCGGGTAAAATTGGACGGGTCAAGACCCAACCCGTTTTTAGCCCATTTGAGCCCAAAGTAAACTTGGGTGGGTCAAGACCCAACCCAATTTCTATTTCAACTCATTTTAATATTTCCAATTTGAACCCAACCCTCCCATTTGACACCCCTAGCTAGTCTAACTCAATAAAACTCATGCTCCACAAAATTTCCAAGATCCAACTTCTTATGACATTTGAGATATTTTTACAGAATGATCAGAATACTAAATCCTTGAAGCTTACTATCAAATAGTCACTTAATCCATGCACATATAAGAAAATTTTGAAATAAAGAAAAGGCAGCCAACATAAGAGAACTTAAAACAACAACCAACTCTATCTTTTAGGATCTCGACAGGCAACCAAGAAAGATTTAGATAGTAGTATTAAGATTACAAAGCCAACAAATAGCCATCAGACAATAAACTAAGTGAATCATATTATTGACTAAATAAACACTTGACTCTGCCATGCGTTTTAAACGACTCTAAACAACCAGGTCATGCCTTATGTAACTCAACACAAAGAAAAACACAACTAGAACTAAGCCAAAAAGAGGACAGGCGGAGTAATTTAGAGTTGAAATGAGCTTAAATTTGAAGAAAACTCGCCCCCAATTTATTAGTCCCGAGTCCTTAGAACAGAAAACAAATATTCAGAGAGAGAAAATCAGCATGATTCAACTGTAAATTTGCAGATTTAAGCTAACATTAAAGAAAGTCTGCAGCAAGTAACCTGAATAATTCTAATAAGACAATCAGACATAGACAACTATGGGACAAAATCACACAGATATGAAGCAATTTCAGAGACCAAAAATAAAACAATTATCTCCCAATAACTAAGAGGCCCAGGCTTGCTTCAGTAAACATATTCGAAATGAGGAGAAAAGGAAAACACAAAAATAAGCTTAAACAATTATATATTCTGATTCGCACATTTAACGGAGGATGGTAAGAACACACAAGAAATAAAAACTCGAACCGCTACATGTCCAGATTCCATACTTAATCAAAACGAAGTAACAAACAACAAGATAGCCAGCAAAACAAACTCGAACAATGAAGGAAAGAACCTGAAAACACACATTCAATCTAAAGAAACACTCCACGAAAAGCACTGACAATAGAAAATAAATGAAACAGAAACGAGGCTAAAGCAAACTCAACTGAAACAGACTCATCATATAGCATTTAGAATCTAAAAATAGAGAGTGAATGAGGGAGGAGGTATTACCTTCATGTAAGATTAAATACTTCAATACATAATATTAGAATCTTGAACACAATAATCTTTCATAGAGATCGTTAGGAGTACATACCTGATGCGGAAGACATCATCACAGAGAGAAGCGGAAGCGTTAGTCATAAATTGGTTTCTACCTCCTTACCCTAAATTTACGTTACCACAGTCATTAGTGATGAATTATTATAAAGAATATGTGTTAACCCTAATAGGTGGAGGGAGGACCAATTTATATAGGTTAAGACTTAATCTGGTACGTCCATCAAATAACCAATGTACGGACGAGATTTATTATTCATTAAATATTGTTTATGGTATTACTTGGGCTACAAGTAAACTTGAGCCATAAGTAGGAAATAATTAATAATTCTTACATTCTCCCACTTGGCCCAATGACCATATAACATTAATATTTAATAAACATTAGTTGTGCATACAATAAATCTCTTCTATAATGTCCATCATACATACCATAATATAACAAAATACTAATGCGAGTTATGGCGGTTGTACATAAATTTTAAGCTACATTCTTCCATCCATATACTACTACATTAGTAACTGATCATACTAGGTTCATAAGGTATAAAACATATAACATTACGGTCCACAATAATGTCTCATAGACACTTATCTTGTAATATCTCAAAACAACAAGAAATTCATTAAATGTCTTTGGATCTAAACCTTTTGTTAACGGATCTGCAATCATGAGATCAGTTCTAATATTCTCAAGTAACACTCTTTGTTTCTGAACTTCTTCCTTAATAGTAAAGTACTTTAATTCCATATGTTTGGCACATTTGGAGTACTTATCGTTCTTGGAAAAGAATATTGTTGCAGTATTAGCACAATAAATTTTCAGCGGCTTGGTAATGGTGTCGACAACCCCAAGTCCTGCAATAAAGTTCCGTAGCCATAATGCATAAATTGTGGCTTCATAACATGCCACAAGCATTCTTTGCAGCTTTCCAGTGCTCAATTCCAGGATTACTTTGATATCTTCCTAGCATTTCGACCGCAAAACTAATATCCGATCTTGTGCAAGTTTGAACATACATCAAACTTTCAACAATAGAAGCTAAGGAATTATTTCCATTTCTTTTCGTTCTACATCATTCTTTGGAAATTGCATAAGATTAAATCTCTCCAGAACTCTTTCAATTTAGCCTTTTTGAGACAGTTCCAATAATCATTGTGATCTATCACGTAATATTTCTATCCATATCACATAGGATACCTCACCCATATCTTTCATTTCAAAGTTCATAGAGAGAAAGGCTTTCGTCTCACGCAATATGCCTAAATCATTAGCAGCAAGTAAAATGTCATCAACATATAGGACTAAAAATATAAACTTACTCCCACTTATCTTTTGGTATACACACCGATCAACGGTAATCTTCTTAAATCCAAGAGATGTTATGGTATCATTAAACTTTATATACCATTATTGTGAGGCTTGTTTGAGCCCATTTATTGACTTCTTTAGTTTACACACTATTTGATCTTTTCGTTTAATTTTGAAACCCTTTGGTTGGTCCATATAAACATCCTCCTTGAGGTCTCCATTAAGAAAGACATTTTTCACATCCGTTTGATGTAACTCTAAATTATAATGAGCTGCCGAAGCCAAAACAATTCTTAATAATTCTTTCTTTGAGACCGGTGAAAAGGTCTCTTTATAATCAATGCCTCCTTTTTAGTGTATCCCTTAGAAACAAGTCTGGCTTTATATCATTCAATATTACCATTTGAATCGTGTTTGGTCTTGAAGACCCATCTACACTTGATTATTTTAGAACTTTCTGGTAATTGAACGAGATCCCAAACTTTGTTGTATTCCATGGATTTTAAGTCTTCATTCATGGCATCAATTCATTTATCAGTCTCAGTGCTTTCTATGGACTGTGAAATAAACCGGGTCTTTATTAATTCCAATGTCAAAATCTGACTCTTGCAAATAAATCACATAATCATCTGAAATGGCCGATTTTCTTTCTATTTGAGATTTTATTGATGGCACTGTTTGTGGTTCGTTTGCGTTAGATACTTGTGAGTTAGTTCCTTCTTGAAGTGTTTCACCCAAATGTTGTTCAACATTGTTAAATTGTTCTTCAACAAGAGGAACAACATTTGTTTTTGGTGTGGAAGTAGGTACATTCATTGGCAATGAAATATTTACCCTTACCTCATTAATTTCCACACTTATTGTTCAACACTCCCACTAACTTCACCATTCTCAATGAATTTTGCATTACCGGTTTCAACAATTCTCAAACTATGATTTAGACAGTAAAACCTATACCCTTTAGATTTCTCTAGATAACCAATAAAGTAACAACTTACAGGTTGAGAATCTAATTTCTTTTCATGTGGATTATAAACTCTTGTTTCCGCTTGACAACCCCAAACATGCAGGTGTCTTAAACTAGGCCTCCTTCCAGTCTAGAGTTCAAAAGGGGTCTTTGGAACTGCCTTACTAGGAATCTTGTTTAATAAATATACAGCGATTTTAAGAGCATACATCCACAATGATTTGGGTAATGAGTAATTACTCATCATACTCATAACCATATCAATAAGTGTTCGATTACACCTTTCTGTAACACCATTTTGTTGAGGTATACTGTGCACATAAGCCACGTTCTTTAAGGAATTTTTCAATGGACCTGGACATTGTCCTGATTCGTTCTACTTTCCATAATATTCACCACCTCTATCTGACCTAATGATTTTCACTTTCCTATCTAATTGTCTTTCAACCTCATTAACGTACACTTTGAGAGCATCCGCTGCTTGAGATTTTTATTTCAACAAATAGATAAATTCATAACGTGAAAAGTCATCGATAAAGGTGATAAAATATTTTTCTCGATCTAAAGATAGAACATCAAAGGGTCAGCAAATATCAGTGTGTAAAATTTCAAGAAGTTGAGTGCTCCTTGTGGCACCTTTCTTGGTATGTTTGGTTTGCTTTTCTTTAATGTAATCCAAACATATATCAAGATCAGCAAAGTTCAAATTCGAAAGAATTTCATTCTTTACTAATCTTTATAATCGTTCTTTGGATACATGACCCAAACATTTATGCCACAAATAAGCAAAACTTTCATTTAGTGAACTACGTTTAATTCCCAACTTTTTGATGAACAATAAGAAGGGATTCAGAAAAATTATTCTTGAGTTTCAATCTATATAAACCATCAATAAGAACACCAGAACCATAAAAAATAGTGTTCTTATATAAATTGAAACATCCATGTTCAAACTTAAAATCAAATCCAAAAACATCTAGTCTTGAAAGAGAAATCAAATTCTTAGAAACTGAAGGAACATAAAGAGTCTTTAATAGATCAAGGTGATGTCCAGTCTCCAAGATCAATCGATAAGTCCCTATGCCTTAAATTTGAGACTTCATGTGATTTCCCATGAACAAGAAATCCTTAGTTGGATTTGTAGTTTGGATTGTAGTGAATCCCTGCAACATAGTGGATACATGAGTAGTTGCACCAGAATCAAGCCACCAAGTATTATTAGGAACTTCTACTAAATTTGGTTCGAAACGTACAAAAGCACTAAATGTGCCTTTCTTTTCAAACCAAGCTTTACGTTTCAGGAAATATTTCTGATAGTGTCCTTCTTTTTTACAGAAACGACACACATCAGCCTTGAGTTCCTTATGAGCATCTAGTGGAACTTTAGCATGTGCTTTCTTTTTCTTAAACTTGTTGGCCTCTACTTTAATTTTACCAGCTCCTTGACCCATAAGGTTAATGGAATGACCTCCTTGTTTCTTAAGTCTTGAAACCTCTTGAGTAAACATACTGGACAATTCACTAACATCTCACTTATCCTTAATAGTGTTATACTTAATTTGGAATGGCCCATACTCAAGAGGCAATGAGTTCAGAATAAACTGATCCAAGAAGATGTCATATGCGTGACCCATCAAACTTCATGGTCGTGAGTTCAGCCATTAGTGGACCAGCGAGAGACTTATCAGAAGAACAAATACGTTCTTCCACAAACTTCAGGTATTCCCTAGCACTTTTTGTTAGTGGAATAGTACTCTTAATGTTGTTAGCAACAGTCACTCGCATAAACATAAGGCTTAATCTGTTAGAGCGCTCCCATGATTTATGAAAAAACTTCTCATCCTCACTGCTCTTATGAGTAATGGTAGTAGGTTTGTCATTCAGCAGAGCCAAGTGAAGATCCATCACAACTAAGCGGATCTGGACTTGTTCATGCCATTCAGAGAAGTTCAATCCATTGAACACAGTAACAGATGAAGCATGCGAATGAAGAGGAATAACTGCAAAATAGATATACATTCTCCCAAATAAGAAAATAATGTGAATTCAGTAAAGCGATGAAAATATATCGTAATTCTCCTTTTGGTAGATACTACGACAGATTATCTTAATTTAAATGTCATTTTTATCTTTAATAGGTAATTGAATATTTTAAATTAAACATATATGACATCTTTTGATACACAATATATGTATGACTAAAAAATATTAATTTACCTCATAATTTTCACTATTCGTACAATGATAGTTTCACCTTTGGGTAAATTCTTAAGTTCTAACAATAGTGAAAGTCAATTTATCAATTTATTTTTCTATATAGGCATTTAATTAATCTTCATAGATAAATGACAATTTTATGAATGCATATTTTGCTTAACCATACTAGTTTGGCCACTTTGGTGACTAACAAACTATATGAATATAAAAGCATACATAATCTCATAAAATTTTGTGCATGTGAATAATTTTAAACATTTTAGTTTCGCCACTTTGGTGACTAACAAACTATAGAAACATAAAGCATGCATCAAGTGATCATAAATATTATATGTGTAGACGCTAATTTCTCTAGTTTGGCCACTTTGGTGACTAACAAACTATATAAATACAAAAGCATACATAATATCATAAAATTTTGTGCATGTGAATAATTTTATACGTTTTAGTTTGACCACTTTGGTGACTAACAAACTATAGAAACATAATACATGCATCAGATTGAAAAAAACAAACCCAGTCTCTCTTGGAATACTGAATAAGCCAATAAATAATGAATTGTACTAATCCACATATGTCAAGTGATCATAAATATTATATGTGTAGACGTTAATTTCTCTAGTTTTGCCACTTTGGTGACTAACAAACTATATTGAACTAACTATACACATTATTTATTGCTTAGTATAACGACCACTTTAATTTATTGCACAATCTAAAACAAAACATAATTATTACATTATGGGAAGATTAAATTTTTTCAGAATTTGTGCAATCAAAATTAAAATATAATTATTTATTTATTTAGGGGTGGTGGGTGGTGATTACTCAGCTTTATTACCCTACCAAGGCTGATGCGGTTATATAATTTATAAAGATTATTGGTTCAAACAATCCAGGCTCGAATGCCACACGTAAAATTAAATATTTTAAAACTAATATCAGGATCTTGAACACGATAATCTTACATAGAGATCGTTAGGGGTACATACCTGATGCGGAAGACATCATTACAGAGAGAAGCGGAAGCATTAGTCATAAATTGGTTTCTTCCTCCTTGCCCTAACTTTACGTTACCACAGCCGTCGGTGATGGAATTATTGTAAAGAATATGTGGTAACCCTAATAGGTGGAGGGAAAACCAATTTATAGAGGTTAAGACTTAATCTGGTACGTCCATCAAATAACCAATGTACAGACGGGATTTATTATTCGTTAAATCTTATTTATGATATTACTTGGGCTACAAGTAAACTTGGGCCATAAGTAAGAAATAATTAATAATTCTTATAGTATTACCTTCTTCGAAGCAGTAGAACTGAGTCGACGAGTTGAAAAGCTTTCCACCACCATGTAAAAAGAACCCCAATGGAAAGTCTCCGACGAAAAGAACAAAAGGCTTAAGACGAGACCTCAAGGATCAAAACTCTTGAAGTATAACTATAGAAATTGGAATTCTTCTTATGACTCTGTACCAATACAGCGTTCTTTTTGCCTCCTATTTTTCCAATCCCCCAACACTGAAGGAAGAAAGGGTTATATATAGAGAAGGAGCATGGCTGATTATTGGGGGG
>JAJOOH010033070.1:0-19504 GCA_029582605.1 Solanum gracilifrons
ACATCAATTAATGTATGTGGACCTTGATTCATGGAACATTTTTCTCCATGAAACCCTTCAACTCTTGATTTCGAAATTTGTAACTTGTTCAAAAACTAGGGTTTTCATTCTAGCCATGGGTTCTTTCTAAAAACGATTGTATTATGTTAATTGCATTATATTATGGATGATATGATGTTTAATGGTGATTTTTATTGTAAAATTCCCTTTGAACCCATGAACACCCCATGACCCCAATTTCAAGTATTGTGATGGGTGTATTGATGCAAGATGATTACTATGAATTGTTTCTAAGTAAATTTAGTTATTGAATCTTGTTTTATTCATGCATATTGTAGTATCTTTAGGTGTAATTGTGAGACATGATTCATGACCTTGAAAAGGGGTAAATTGCTAAGGTTTGTACACATGGATGCAAGATGTGTATAAACTATTGATTCACTTAGAAAGTAAATCTCCTATGACTAAGGTGTAAAGTATGGTATTGTTGAATGGTTGTTCCTCCCTTACCCTTACACTTGTTGAGTATGAATAGTCTAGGATGATGCTGATGTTATTGTGTTGATTGAAAGTCCATTCTCATGAAAACACTATGAATGTAATGTGAAAGTTCTTCTCACATACTAATGTTGATTCTAAGGTTTAAAGTATATTCTCAACTTTAATGAATCTATGAGCTATTTTGATGAATTGCGTTGAATGAAGGGTAGAGCATTCCTTCACACATGTAAATGCAATTCGAGACTAATTATGTATAATTTGGGAAATAATGCTTAGCACCGAGTGGATATGGGCAAAGAGGTAAAGGCCCTTCCGCCAATGCAATATGTTGGGTCATCTAAGTGAACTCATGAGATGGAAACTCCTCCACCATTGCAATAGGTCAGGTTTCTAGAAGAAATCTCCCTATCTCATAACTATG
Organism: Solanum gracilifrons; assembly: GCA_029582605.1. Taxonomy (NCBI): domain Eukaryota; kingdom Viridiplantae; phylum Streptophyta; class Magnoliopsida; order Solanales; family Solanaceae; genus Solanum; species Solanum gracilifrons. The sequence continues at coordinate 923 of JAJOOH010033070.1, forward strand.
TGCCACCATAGGACTTTAGCTAGTGGATCCACCTTATAGCTATACATTTAGTTCTACCTTAGGCAAGTAGGACACCTTCTTTCGGTGTGGGGTTACACGAAACCAGATTCCATGTAGCTCACACGGTATATGTCGGTTATGGCTATTCTTTCCTATATGATAAGATAATGAATGAGACATGAACTAAACAATGACTTCCTGGTGAGTTTACTTAGTAGGAGTGGGGGGCATGGGACTTCACTTTTACATTGCACAAGTAGACTTAGTAGGATGTTATGGGATGGTTCCTTTATGGTATGATGAGATATGAATGTATGCATGTATGTTGAATGGATAGTTGGTATGAATGTCTTTCTTTATGTTCAAGTAATGTACATAACTAGTTCCTTAATGATGACTATTGATTATGATGAGTTCTAAAGATGATATGTATGACTAAGGTAGCTTCAAAGGAGTACTTAGTGTGGTTGGTATTATGGGATGCCAACCATACATTGCACAAGTGTTCTTTTGGGGTTGCTAAGGTAATGGCTTTACTATGTAATGCGCATAAATGTGATTTTGGCTTGTATTTGACATTGAAGATGCATTTTGGTTTCTAAACTTCAAAAATGCATACTTTTCAAATTAAATGTCCCTTTTATGATATTTCAAGGATTTTATGCATGTTTCCATACTTAGTACTTTATGTGCTAACCCCTTTCTCCTACATTTTTATAAGTGCAAGTTCCGGCTAGGTGACATAAACTCTCTTTCTTGAAGAAGTCTTGGATTTCTTTTCTCCAAGTTGTGGTGAGTCCTCAAGTTCGAGAACGAATTAGTCATTTCGTAGTTCCTATTGTACTTCTTATATTGAGACTTTTATTGATGTAAAGGGCTAAGTCCCAAACTTTGTATTCCTATGTTTTAGATGGTAAATGAGATAGAGTCTAGAGTTCCTATGATTTTCCTTTATGAGAAATGAAGTTGCACTTCGATTGTAAAAGTTGTAAGTTTTCCACATTATTTCTCTGTCTTATGTAATGATGATGCTAGAGGCTTGTATGAGACCCCTTTGTGGTCAAGTACGTCGTGTCGCATCCGGGAGCTAGATTCGGGTCGTGACATGAACCCTATGAATTGAGTTACAAATTTTGAGATGCTTTTTAAAACCAACACTTGAGTTTTAAACTGACTTTTGAAGAAGTAAAGATATGTTTTGACAAAAGAGTTTGTAAAACATGATTAGTATGACAATCGAATATGCCATCAATATATGAGCAGTATAGTATATAGATATACCATCAATGTGTATGTAGTATGACTTCTCGAGTCATCAATGATCATATTAAAATATTATTTTGATATGATTTTTGAGAAAGAGTTTTTGAAGTATAAATTGTGTAAGAGTATAAGGGGACTATGTATTCCTAGAGGTATCAATTTTTACATTCGTAAAAGAGAAACTGAGATTTTTAAATGAGTTATGAGTTCAAAAGATATTTCAAGGGAAGTTACCTCTTTTAAGAGGGTGATTTGAGCACTTATCTCAAACGAGAGGATGAGTTATGTTTCTAAACAAATAATCATAAGTATATATTATTGGGAGTAGTACTGAGCACCGATATGGGAACGGTTTCTAACAACTGAAAGTCCTCATAAACGATGTATACCAACATGGGTAAAGGATCATACGTTTTAGATGATTCCTTATTGATTTTGAATCATAACTTAGTGGATCCACTTAATTGAGGTGTTCTATACCTCGTCAAGGTATAGGACAATTCTAGCAGCGTGGGCGAGACATTGTATCATCATGTAGCTCATAGTGATGGTTGTCAGTTAGAGAATCTCCTAATAGATATAAAGTGTATCTTTATGTATCACTTATTCTTTTGAGTTCAGAGATGAGAAAGTAATTAGTTAAGCTTCAAATAATTTAACTCATTTATTTCTTTACATTCAACTTGAGTAGATTGTTATCTATTGCATTTCTTTCTTTCAGATATTTGTTATTCAACTATATCACATACTCGTACATTTAATGTACTGATGTCATTCGACCGGAATCTTTGAATGATGTAGATACAGGTTCTTAGGATCCTCAGCAAGAGTCCGTTAAGATTATTTCGTCAGCTTTTGAGTAAGACCTACTTTCTTCTGGACGACTCGAACACTCATCTTTGAATAGAAGAGGCTTCATAGATAGACATCTTTGAAGAGTTTTTCAGTTTTCATATGTTTTATTTAAACTTATGTTCATACTCAGTATATATAGCAAAGTTTTGAGATTCAATAAATTGTTTTCAAACATTTCTTTCAATTTGATGCTTATGTATGCTTGAGTTAGTCTTTCGCTTTTAGTCAGCCAGGATGAGGGTTCGCTTAAGGGCCAGCAATGGTTCTTCAATGCCGGCCACGTTCAGGGTGTAGGCTCGGGTCGTGAAAAATTATATGACAGTTTGTGGAGGATTCTGTGGAAATTGTCCTGAAAGTTGGTCTCTAGAACTTTGTTCTAAAAGACAATAATATGATCCATAGAAGTTTCTATAAACCATAGAGTGAATTTGTAGAACGTCTTCGACAGTTATTTTTCAAGTTTGCTTGAGACTTATCCTATCTGTTTAATACCTAAACTATGTCATTCCTAGACTATTCTAGGACCCAATAACTGGCAAGCAACTTGAAAATATCAATTCATGCAATGCATGACTTGGCATACATAAGGGAAGACTTGGTGAAGACTTTGTACATATATTTGATGTCCCTTAAATGAACTCCTTTAAATGATCGAGTGATATCAACCCTTCAGAAGAAAATAGCATCACTTTGACAAGTCCTATATGCTTCACATGTTTTTCAATCTCTAAAACTTCAACACCTTTTTCAAGGTCCATGGATGGACTCTCCATATAATAATCCATTCATCCTATCCATCAAAATATTAATTCAAGACTCTTGGTTTTGTATATGCTTTGTCAATCATTCAACTATCTTCGCCCGGTTTGAATATGTGCCTCTACGGATGAATCATCAATTACAATTGATTTATTGATCGTTTGGGACATCGGGAAGTAGAATAGATCATCTTGCAAGTCGATCTTCAAAGGGTACATATCATGGGATGCATGCGTAAAGGATAAATTGGCTGATTTATAGGTCTAATTTGTGAAAGATTTCTTGGAATTGGAGAGATTTAGTGGAGCTAGAGTCTACTTGATCTTTTGGTCAACACTGCTTCTTCCTTGTGAACAATTTCTAGAGGACTGTTTCTCCTTTTGGGTTGCCGACCCAAAATAGGATATTCATGTGGATAATACTTGAAGTTTTTTTTGTCCCAACATTGTGGTCATACTCCTTGTAAAAGCTCTTAAACTTCCAAAGGTAACACTAAGGAGTCCTTTTCTTTGAAGAGAACATAGAGTAAATAACCTTAGAAGCATTAGAGGAAGTTTATAAGGAGTTGATCTTCTTGGAAGTAATCTTGATGTTCTATAATTTTTGAATAGTTGATATGAGAGGTATAGATTTTCCCACTAGGTTTGCAGGAATTTTTAGACAACAAAATTTGTTTTGAGAGAATAAGAATCAAGACTAAAATATATCACAACAATCGTATTTATTTGATTTTAAATATGAGCTTTACAATATGTATGAATCCTCCAATTCAAGTTTTTAATATAAATTCAAGGGCTTGTAAGCTTGATCGTGAATATTGAATATGTTCATGGACTCAAAATGCAACACCTCGCTATTTGAAAGAGCTAGAATTGGAAAGAACTATTTTTCAAACTAATGAAAAATCTAAAATTTGGCAATTTATGTTAAGTTTGAGTTTTGGGTGAACTTCAAATGACCAAAACTTCTAGTACAAGATGAGTTAGGTGGGATTAAAGATATGAAATGAAACATCTTTTAATTATCTTTCCAAATCCACCGAGTTTGCTAATTTCTGAGCTCGTATGAGGGAGATCTGCCCATTTGAAGTCGGGCTTTCCAGCTAAGGAAAGTCACCCGAATTTAAGAGGTTTATTTTTGTCTTTTCCCAACCCAATTAGTAAAATTCGTTTTTTAGTAATTAATTAGGGGTCTAAACTGATTTGGTTCAGTTTACACAATTACAAATTTCGCTAGGGCATTGAAAGAAGAGAAAAGAGGAGAAAAGTCAAGGCATCCTTGGAGATTTCTTACGGAATCGAAGTCGTTTTGCCAAGGGTTGATCCCTAAAGAGGTATGTGAGACTTTCATAGTGTTGGGTTCGTTCACCCACGCGTCAATGATGTTTATTTTAAGGAAATTCATTCTAGAAATTTTGATGATCTTGAATTATATTCTTGAAATTAACTTTCGTTCTTGAGTTAGGATGGGATTGTTGAGTTCTTGAGGAAATCGTGTCATTTTAGAGTCATTTATGAGTAGATTCTCTTGTGTACGTGTGTTGGGTATTTGAATCTAAGGAGAAATTGAGAAAAAGAATCGAATCTAGGCGAATCAGGATTTGAAATTGAGGAAGAAAAAAGTGGGACAGAAAATGCGAACCTGTTACTTAAGAGTAAAACTTTTCCTCTTCGTGTTGCGGAGAGATTGCGGACCCCCTGTCTCAAAAATTATTTCGCAACCAAATATTAAACACATCTCCACGTCGCGGTATTGCTCCCAGACAGTGCTTTTTTAATCGTTTCTCATGATTACCTATCTAAAAACACTCTTAATCATCACGATATCCTTCCTATCACAAATCATAACCATGAATTCTTAATTCAAATTCAAGGTAGAGTTAAGAGTCAAGTCTTGAGAGTTCTTCGAGTCATTTCAAAAATCTTTTACAATTATTTTAAACTTGTTTTAAGACTTGAGCATTGAGTTAAGTAAGAGTAAGAGTGACGTTATTTTTCTTCAAAAGATTATATGGGAACTAATTACTCCCAAAGAGTAAATGTTTTTCACATTTAAACAAAAGACGAAACACCAATTTCCAAGAGAGCTTTTTAGCTTGTTTTTGAGTAATAAACTCAAACCACAGAAATAGTTATGTTTTTAAACATATGAGCTAGTTACATTTTGGGAGTAGTATTGAGCACATATGTGGTGACGACCTTGAGTTCAGATAATTAAAAATCTCCATAAATCGTGTAGCCAACATGGGTAGAAACATGGTTATACTTTTTAGATGATTCCTTAATGATTTTAGCATTGAATAGTGGATCCACTTAGTAGTTAGGTTCTATACCCCCGGCAGGGTATAGGACAGCCCTGGCAGCGTGAGGCAAGATGTTGAATCATTACATAGCTCATAGTGATTGTTGTCGATTAGAGAAAATCCGACATAGATATTTTGTATTCTTATATACACAGTGTTACTTGTATTTTCATATACAAACTGAGTTATTCTGTGTGTTTTTAATACACTGAGTTGGTAGCTTCATGTTTTAAAGCTTTTCTTTATACTGCTTTATATTGAAAAGAGTTGAGTTGAGTTGAGGCGAAATAAGTTTCTTCTGTTCCTTTTCAAAGTTATGTCTTGTTTTATAATTCTCCTCGCATGCTCGTACATTCAATGTAGTGACACCATTTGGCCTATATCATTTTATGATGCAGATAGAGGTAACCAAGATCAACATCCAGCGCTTCTTTAATCTAGTTGAGAATTTCAGAGTCATTTGGTGAGTCACCTTGCTTCCGGAGGATTCCCTTTTTGTTGCTTTATTATTCTAGTTTATTAGGATATTGTGGGTCTCTTCCTGACGTCCATCTCAGTTATTAGAGGCTTCATAGACAGTTAGTTATTGTTAGTTCATTGGTCTTGATATTTCAGTTGTTTTGATTTTAAGACTTGTGTTACCTAATTTGCCAGTTGGATATTTTATTTCATAACATTCTAGTTTATTTCATGAAGTTATCTTTATTGAGTAAAGTCATCCAATGAGTACTAAGCCAGGCCAAGGGTTCACTTGGGGCCAGCAATGGTTCTCGAGTGCCAGTCCCGCTCATGGAGTAGGCTTGGGGAGTAAAAAACTTGGTATCAGAGTCAGGTTCAAGATTCCTAGGGAGTCTATGAAGCCGTTTCTGTAGATTCCTAGTTATCGGTGTGAAGCGTGCCACATCTATAATTAGGAGGCTCCAACATTTAGGAACTATCTCACTTCTTTCATACTCATTTTGTGCGATAAGGTTATCTCTATAAAAGTCTCTTTCTAACTCATGCTTGCGCGTGTCTTTCAAATTATACCTCCATGAAGATCTGTCTAAAGTCGTCCTGCTAGGAGGAATGTTGAGGAACAAAGGGTACCTAATGCACCTGAAGTGCAACCCTAAGGAGAGGTCACCAATGTTGAGTTCTGTAAGGCCATCCGGATGTTGAGCCAAGTTGTGACCAACCAAGCTGGACAACAAAGAGAGAATCGTTAGGAAGTGGATGATACTTCTAGGATTGGTGAGTTCTTAAGGATGAATCCTCCAAGCTTCACTCGTTCAAGTGTCAATGAGGATCCAGAAAACTTTATTGAGGAGCTTCAAAAGGTTTTCGAGATTATGCATGTCACTGATGCTGAGAGAGTTAAACTAGTTGCATACCAACTGAAGGGTCACTAGAATCCGGTTTTATCAATGGAAAAAAATAGGGCTGAAGGTGCACCGATTGTGAGCTAGGCTATGTTCGAGAGTGATTTCATGGGGTGTTTCTTCCCCGTGAACTAATGGAAGCAAAGGTAAGAGAATTCCTTACTCTTAAGCAGGAATCTACGAGTGTGCATGAGTATAGCCTTAAGTTCACCTAACTTTCCCGTTATGCTTTGGAGATGGTTGCTGACATAAGGAGCAATATGAGTTTGTTTGTTTCTGGGTTGTCTCGTTTGTCAAGTAAAAAGGGCAAGGAAGCTATGCTAATAAGGGACATGGACATAGCAAGGTTGATGAACCATGTGCAACAGGTTGAAGAAGATAAGCTGAGAGATAGAGATGAGGTTTGGAAAAAGAAAGCTAAGACATCTGGAATGAGTGTGGGCGGCAGAAAAGTAATGTGAACCATTTATCTTTCCAACAAAAGCAAAAGGGACCTACTCCATCATCTGCTAGTGCATATGCACTAAGGAACAGAAGTGAGTCAAATAATCAGAATTCACAAAATTTCAGAGTTGGACCTCAACAGTCTCAAGGTAGTAATGCACAAAGAGGTAATGAGACTCCTGCATGTGCTAAGTGTTGTAGGACCCACTTAGGGGTGGGCCGTGATGGCTCCACTGGTTGTTTCAAGTGTGGTAAGAACGGTTACTTTATGAAAGAGTTCCCAAATAGTAGACAATGTAATGGTAATGGGGCAATAGAGCCCAATCTTCTCCAGTTGCTCCACCAGACAGAGTTGCACCTAGAGGAGCTACTTCAGGGGCAGGCAGAAGATCAACAACTTGTATGCTATCACTAGTAGCCAAAAGCAAGAGGATTCACCAGATGTTGTCACTGGTATGATCAAGGTCTTTAATTTTGATGTTTATTTTTTGCTAAATCTAGGAGTGACTCTATCTTTGTGACTCCGTATGTTGCGATGAATTTTGATGTTCTTCCTGAGAAACTTCTTTATCCCTTCAGTGTTTCTACATATGTTGGTGAGTTTATTCTAGCTGAGATAGAGTCTATCATTATATTTCCGTCAATCACCGAAACACCATAGCTGAGTTAGTTGAGTTAGATATGATATATATTGATGTCATTCTAGGAATGCACTGGCATAATATCCTATATGCCTCAGTTGATTGTAGAACTCTGATGAGTCAAAGATTTAGACTCATTTAGGGCTTTATTTACAATGATTTAGTGTCCTCAAATTCTTATTTTGTGCCAATAACTGATGAAAAAACCCTTGATTTCCAGGTATATGGATTGAGGAACAAAGCATGGACGCTAATTTGCAAAAAGGAACAAACCGAGATGAAAGAATGAAGAAATGAAAGCCTAGTGATCGCCAAGTCCCTTTGGCAATTCGCCAAATGCCTATTTGACCACTCAAACTTCCAGTGTGCGAAGCCTTGAAGAAGAAATCCAAATTGGCGAGAGAAATGAACAGCCGGTAAGTCACCGAGTGGTTCCATCATGCAGTGTTAGATCGCCCAAAGTTACAGAACTTGAGGAAGCTGAAGGCCAAGGCAGAAAGGCAAAGACATTGACCAAATGAAGGATCACCGAGTTGATCGCCGAACCCGACTTACTGCACCTAATTGTCCTTCACAATATATTTTTGGCGACTATAAATACATTTTTGAACATTTAATTCAGGAAGTTTTTATCATTTTAGTATGTATCATATTTTTGAATAGTCTGAACTCTGAGTATTGAGACAAGTTTTGCCCTTAGCTTTGAGGAGTTGAAGTTTTTCACTTTTGAGAAATTGAAAGTGGGTCTTTCAGATTCTTTAACTTTGACCATTGTAAGGATGAAATTAATCTTACCCAGTTGATGGAAACTCAATTTCGTAATGATTTTTATCTTTTTATAATGTCTAGCTAAAACCCTAATTCTTGGGGTGTGATTATGTGATATTGGGCTGATTTAGTTTATGGGTATTGCTAATTGTTAGTCTAAATGATGTTTAGAAGTGATTTCAATCAGTGATTGTTGTTTAATTTAAAGAATTGTAGTTGCAAATACAGTTCTACATTTGTGTTTTTGTCTTGCTCGAAAAAGAGGTTTTAAAACCAAGATTATTTATTTAAGGTCTGTCGGTATTGGGTTGTCATGGGTTCAGCTCGAGAGAGTGAATCCTAAACCCTTTTCCGATGAATGGTCTGGTTGAGGTTGTTCCCATTTTCTTTGATGGGAGAAGCATGTAAGTGGCTGGTTGAATTGCCAAGGAGCAGCTTGAGAAAGACCAAGAGAGGGACCAAAACATGGCAAAGATCATGCCGCAACTTAACATTTTTTCCAAAAATATCATGGGAGCTGGTTTTTAGAAGTGTGAATAATGTGGGTGTCGAGTATGTTAATCCCGATGAAGCCAAGTTTAAAGAGTTGTACAACGAACAGATGAACTTCCTTGCCAACCAAGGGGGTGGTTATCGTTAGAACTATCTGAGGCAGGGTGGTAACCAAGGTTGGAACAGGGATGAAGGCTAGAAAGATTGTGATAGAGAGTGGAGGGATCGTAACCCTACTTGGAAGGAATGGGATGGGAGAAGGACAAGTACATTCCTCCCCATGAGTGTCAAAAGCAAAAGGATTCTGAGGGTGGTCATTTCGAGGATATGCTCTCGCGTATCCTCAACAAAGTTGAGGGATCCGACAAAACCTTGAAAGAGATAAAGGAAGATGTGTTGACCCTTTGCCAGATGGTTACCTCTCACTCTGTATCTATCAAACAGTTGGGGACCTAGATGGGTCAAATTTCGTCTCATTTAAACCCGAGACAACAAGGGAGGTTGCTTAGTGACACTGTGGCCAACCCCAAGAATAAGGTTTGAGTGAGGACTTGCGTCTTGCCACGACATTAACTAAGGCACTTGTTGGGAGGCAACCCAAGTTTTTATTTGCTTTCTTTTTATTTTTGAAATAATCGTCTGTCGATTTTGCAGGTTGAAGTGTAGAATGTGTTTGAAAAGTGCAGGTTGGCGAGCCAAAAGTCACGTCGGCGACTCGCCAAAGAGGTCGGCGAGTCTGACCTTGACCGCCGTTGGACCCAAGAGATTCTAAAGTTGTAGTCTGTAAAACTCGGCGAGCCCAGGAGTAAATTGGCGTGTCGGTAAACGGGTCAGCGCTCACGACTTTTTCTGCCGTTTTGACCCCCACATTAACTGAAGATTATGTAAGAATCGGTGAGGGAAGTTACCACTAGGTGTGTAATCGAGTGGTTTGGCGAGAAAAACCAATGTCGTTAAATGGGCGAGAATTGGACGGCTTTAAAAGCCAAAAGTTTAAACTTTCAAACTCTTTCATATTCCCTCACTTTTTAACTTCCCAAACTCACACTCATAATATATTTTTCAATATTTTTGCATTATTACCGTTCTTTAGTCATCGATTGTGTGTTCAGAGTTGGATATCGTTGCCGCCTAACTTTTCAAATTATTTATTCGGCATTGAAGGTTGGGTTTTCCAAAGCCCGAACTCATATTTAGCAATTTTTACTCATTTGCAATTGTTTGATCTTAGTGATGTGTGTTGGGCCTCTCCGAATCATAAATGTGTGCTTTTTTGCCGAATTAGAGTTTAATATCTTGCATAAAGTGATTAATTGTTAATTTCCCAAATTTTTGTACATTAAAATTGGTCTAATTTGTTTGGTTGTGCTTAATTGTTGTTGGGTCTAGTCAGGTGAGGTCTGCGTAACTTTTAATTGTGCTAAATGACCTTTTTTTCCCGATGATGGAGCGGTTGACATCATTCCTAAGGGCGAAACTCATCAAATGGCCAAATTTGGCCAAACCGGGAGAAGTCTAAGTATCCCAGGGGAAAGGGTAGTATGTGTCTAAGTCTAATTGAATGAGTGCATTTTTTGATTTTATTTTTGGGGGCTACGGGTTTGTTTTTGGAAGTCGGGGTAGAAAGTAGGCACGTTGGGCTGTTTGGCGAGTTGGGTCGAGCTCGCCGAACCACATGATGGTTCGCCAAATTCCCCTTGATCACCTTTAATTTAATGCTAATATTTAGTTTTGGTTCTGTAACTTTCGGCAAGAAGCCTGAGTTCGCCGAGTGCACTTGGCGACTCACCGAAGATCTTCTTTAATCGCCTTTTCTGTTCCCCTAACCCCTAAAAGGCACTGCAACATTCGACGGGCTTCTCTTTGCTTGCCGAATGTTGTTTGTGATTCGCTAAAAGGCCCCTCCCATCACCGACATGGTAATTTTTCTAAGAAATTTTGAGCCAATCCTTTCGGCGAGTCCGATCTGGCTCGCCAAAGTAATTTGGCGACTTGCCGATCAGTTCGGCAAGTTTGTCAACAATTGTTTTTCTGTAACTTTTCTTGAAATGAATCTAACTCTTTCTGTGATGTTTTTGCAGATATGGCTAGAACCAACCTCGACATGCCACCCCGTAAAAGAGCACGGGGCATAGTGTTTAATGAAGGGGCAACCAATCCCTCTAAAAAAGGAAAGACGACACCTCCTAAGGGAGGCAAGGGCAAAGGCAAGAAGTCAGCATCTGAGGTTTCGGAGCACAACTTCGGCAACGAGGGAGAGTCCTTTGACTCTAAAGCTGCATTATCTAAGCCGGAGGATGACCAGCCACTACTGTCTCGGTGGGCGGAGATTTTGGCAAGGTCTCGCCCAAACTTATTGAGGGCTCCATCAGCCACCTCTCTTGCTGCAGACACAGTACAGGCTCTGGCGCCACCTATGGCCCAATGCCACCAGTACATATTCCTCCTCCCAGGTTACTTAATATATTAAAAGATGATGGGTTGCGGACTATTCATGAGGAGAAGTTGCTTTCTACAGAGGACCTAGATGGGAAATACTCTAGGGTGAGGGAGACACTCCAGTACCATCGCTTTGAGCAATTTACCAGACCCCGAGGGCCATACATCCCTACATAGGTCTGAGAGTTTTACTCAGCATATGGTGACCTGGTCCATAAAGGAAAGAAGAATGCTAGTACTTTCAGACCGGTGGGGTCCATCATGGTACGGGGAACAGTAGTGCACTGTAGTCGTGATCACATCAATGAGGTATTTGATAGAGGGTCAGTCTTTGACTACCCAAATTTGACTAGCACTACGACACCCTTGGATGAGCTCAAGGGCTGGCTAGCTCCCCTCATCTCTGACACCACCCCGAGGTGGATTGAGGCAGGAGTTTCGATCGAGAAGAAAGATATGAATGTAGCTGCACGATATGCCATCCCAAAACAAGTCCATCATCCGTCATCCTATGGAGGCCTGCCTCGGTTCGATCATAGCTAGGAAGAGCATTTACATGGTAATTATTATTGAGCAGGAGATGGCCATGAGGGCCTAATAGCGCCAAACACCCTTGCCTTATCCGGTCTTGATCACAGAGTAGTACCGGCGTGCTGGAGTTCCTCATGATGAGACAAGAGATATTGAAGTCACTCCCATATCCTCCACAGACATTAGGCGTATAGAGGCCGAGTAAACATGGAAGGAGGCAGACAGGAGGAGAACATCTTCGGTGGATACATCTCCGGAGGTGAACATTGATTCTATACCTGCAGAAGGACCTTTTCCGGGCCTTCAGGTACATCTGCTCCCACTTCTTCCTCTCAGGCTCCTGGTACTTCTGCCGCTTCCCAGCCTGCCAAGATTACTCAAGCTATGATCCTGAAGATGGGGCACTTAGCCCATTCATCGGATGTGAGGGTGACTCGATTGGAGGTTGCGGTACCATGGATGATTAAGAGTGCTATTCTTACTGCATTGACACCCATCCGAACTTCTATTGATTAGTTGATGGCGAGTGTCACGACTTGTAACCATCGACATGGGAAGTCTTTCGAGGTTATGGCTTTGAAAGCTGAGGTTGTAGATCTGAGAAAGGTCGTGGACTACATGAAGTCCACTGGCTTCACTTTATTATTGGAGGCAGCAGATGATGTGGATTTCCCAGCCAGTTCTGAGATTCCTCCGGTCACCACCAGAGATGTGCCTATGGATGATGGGGTAGCCGATGAGTCAGAGGCAGAGACCAACGATAAGCAGATTGAGGTGCGAGAGGAGATTATCTATAGAGACCTTCCAGATCTGGAGGAGACGATTATACAGTCGGTGATTCAAACATTGCTAACAGAAATGTCCATTGTAGGCCCTAGTGGATCGAGTGCGGCTGATGTGACACAGGGCACTAATGCCCCGACAGATGAAGGGACTGCATAGATAGGACTTCTCTTTACCTCCATCTATGTCATTTCTATTGATGTTTTCATACTTTATTGCATTTGAGGACAAATTGATCTTTGTTTGTAGTGGGGTGAGGTATTTCCATACCTACCTCTTGTGAATATTACTTTTGTCTATATATTGAGTTTTGTGCTATAAATTGTGATTTGGCACTGTTTTGTGGATGTTTGAGCTTGTGGCTCCTTGTGTTAATTGCAAATCGTTTTTGGACCCTTTTGAAAAAAACATTTTCCACCTCTTGTGTATTTAATTGTGGCTATTCTTGTGCAAATTTGAGTATCGATCATGATCAAAAGCGATGACTTGAATAGTGCTTTCAATCGAACAAAACTGAATGTGCGGCTACGATTAGGTCAAGTAAAGTTGCATAGGAAATATGTGGAATTTTTGCATCTCGTTGTGACTAGCCAATTATCGAATTGACTCTCTTGTGATGAACATTGCACACTAGCAAAAGTGTGGAGTCTTGTTTGATATTGGTGACAATGCCTTGTGTGATGACTTACTGTGAACCTTGTATGATGACGCCTAGAATTTTCCTCGTTGGTCCGGTTGACTAAGTGATGTAAGCTCTTAAAATTATCTTAGGCAACAATTTTAAAGAGTGAAACAATTTGACATTATACCTCTTTTGTGGCCTACCTTGTGAGTGTGTGAACTTTGCTTGAACACCCTTTGAGCCATAACCTTTTCTTGGAAGAAACTTGATTCAATTGTGACCTTTCTTTAACCATTCAACCATAATTCTCATGATTTGTGGTTTGTTTGAAAAGCCAACTTGGGCCAAAAGCCTAAGTTGGGGTGTGGTGCAAAAGAGCAGGTAAATCAAAAAATTCAAAGAAGGCCCCATTGACCCATCGTTGTGAAAAAGATAGAACCGCTTCATACAAAAAAAGGGAGAAAAGAATATAAAAAGAAAAAAAATGAAAAGGTTTTGAAATAAAGTTGTGAAAGTGCAAAAGAAATGGGTTGTCCAATAGTCCATGGAAAGTGAATAATGGGGTGAATTTTGAACATGAATGAGAATGATGAAGAAAAGTGAAGAAAGTGTTGTTCATACCACATTTTATGAGGATAGAAGCCACTGAGCCTAAATGACCATACATTTACACTCAACCCCGTTACAAGCCTTGAAAAGACCTTTTTTGATCTTGAGTGAGCTAATACAAGTGTTGATTAGAAAATAATGGCAAACCTATGGGTGAAGTCATACATGTGTTCATCTTTTTGAGTGTGAGAGTTGTAGGTGATTCCGGAACTATAAATTGTTAAACCATTGTGTGTGAATATGGAATCATTCTTTGTGTGAGGGCATTTGAGTACCGTTGTTGACCTTGAACTTGTATTTGAAGCTAGTATTGTGAACTTAAGAATCTTTGGTAATGGTGAACCATTGAGTGCACAATTGATCCTTGCATGAGTAAGTTGAGTCTTGTTGTGTGTATCCATGATTGAGTTTTGTGTAGCACTATTTGAGACATCCTTTTTGAACTCTTGAACTTGAGTTTTACTTGAGGACAAGCAAAAGTTGATGTTGGTGGTGTTGATGAGTTCGAGATTTGGAGTCATTTAGGGCTTTATTTACAATGATTTAATGTCCTTGAATTCTTATTTTGTGCCAATAACTGATGAAAAAACCCTTGATTTCTAGGTATATGGAATGAGGAACAAAGCATGGACACTAATTTGCAAAAAGAAACAAAGCGAGCTGAAAGAACGAAGAAATGAAAGCCTGGTGATCGCCAAGTCCCTTTGGCGAGTTGTTGAAGGGCTATTTGACTGCCTAAAGTTCTAGTGTGCCAAGCGTTGAAGGTGAAAACCAAATTGGCGAGAGAAAGGAATAGTCGGCGAGTCGCCAAGTGGTTCCACGATGCAGTGTTGGATCGCCAAAATTTAGAGAACTTGAGGAAGCTGAAGGCCAAGGCAGAAAGGCAAGGAATTTAACCAAAGGCCGGATTGCCGAGCTAATGGGCGAGCCCGACTTACTGCGCTGAATGGTGCTTCACAACATATTTTTGGCATTTATAAATATGTTTTTAAACATTTAGTTTGGTAGATTTTTATTATTTTAGTAAGTATCATATTTTTGAATAGTTTGAACTCTGAGTATTGAGACAAGTGTTTTCCTTAGCTTTGAAGAATTGAAGTTTTTTACTTTTGAGAAATTGGAAGTGGGTCTTTGAGATTCTTAAACTTTAACCATTGTAAGGACGAAATTAATCTTACCCAGTTGATGGAAACTCAATTTGGTAACAATTTTTATCTTTTTATAATGTCTAGCTAAAACTCTTGTTCTTCGGGTGTGATTATTTGATTATGGGCTGATTTAATTTATGGGTATTGCTAATCGTTAGTCTAAACGTTGTTTAGAAGTGATTTCAATCAGTAATTGTGGTTTAATTTAAAGAATTGTAGTTGCAAATGCAGTTCTACCTTTGTGTTTTTGGCTTCCTCGAGAGAGGGGTTTTAAAACTAACATTGTTAATTGATGGTCTTTGGGTATTGGGTTGTCATAGGTTCAGATCGAGAGAGTGAATCCTAAACCCTTTTCCACACATTCAGCTCGAGAGAGTCAATGGACTAAGGCGTAGTCTGTTGTTATTTTGCATGCTTGTCGACGTTCGAGAGAAATCGACTTGATTCGGGGTAAATTGTTCAAGAGAAAGTTTACCTCCTCTATTGTCTAGCTTATTTACTAATATTCAGTTATTCCCTAAAAGTTGTAATTACCCATTTCTCTAAATTAGCCTATAATTGAATCACATCTCAAGAACCCGTCTCATTATTGTCATTTTTGTATTTTTTGTTGTTGTTGTAGTTCATAATTGAAACCAAAAACCCCATTTATTTGACATTCGTGTCACCCTTGATTTGAATTATGTTTTTATTCGTAAATGTCTATTCCTATACTTGATCATAGTTGTACTTTCCTATTAAATCTTAAACACATACCACTCCCTGTGGGATTCGACCCCAACTCATTTAGTTGGGTTATATACTTATTAGAGATCGTTGACACTTAGAATTGTATGAAGTGTCCTTGAAACGTTAATCAAACTCGAGTTGTTAAATTTCAGTTTCCTAAAGAGCCGGTTGTTGAGTGTAGGAGTAGTTCAGCAGTGCCTACTGGCCATTTTATTTCGTACCTTAAGGCGAGAAATTTAGTTTCCAAGGGTTGTGTCTATCACTTAGTCTGAGTTAATGACTCTAGTGTTGAGACACCTCCTATTCCGTCAGTTTCAGTTGTTAGCGAGTTTCCAGAGGTCTTTCCAAACGATCTTCCTAGAGTCCCTCCTGAGAGATAAAAATTCTTCGGTATTGAGAGTATTCCTGATACTCACCCTATCTCTATTCCTCCATAAAAATGGCACCAGCAGGGTTGAAAGAGTTAAAGGAGCAGTTGAAAGATCTCTTAGAGAAAGGTTTTATTCGACCAAGTGTCTTGCCTTGGGTGCTCCGGTTTTATTTGTGAGGTAGAAAGATGGTTCACTTCAAATGTATATAGATTACCGTGTGTTGAACAAGGGTACGATCAAGAATAAGTATCCTTTTCCGAGAATGGATGATCTTTTCGATCAACTTCGGCATGCCACTTCTTTTTCTAAGATAGACCTCAAATTTGGCTATCATGAGATTACAGTAAGAGACAACGATATCCCTAAGACAGCTTTCATAAGATGCTATATGCTATGTTTTCTAAGTGTGAATTTTGACTTGATTCTGTGGCATTCTTGGGCCATATTGTTTCAGGTGCTGGAATTTGAGTTGACACTCAAAATATAGAGGCAATGCAAAACTATCCTAGACCTATGTCTCCATCTGACATTAAGAGTTTCTTGGGATTGGCTGGCTATTATAGAAGGTTCTTCGAGGGGTTCTCATCTATTTCATCTCCTTTGACAAAGTTGACTCAGAAAATAGTTAAGTTTCAATGGTCTGATGCTTATGAGAAAAGCTTTCAGAAATTGAAAAGGCAGTTGACTACTGCCCTAGTATTGACTTTACCAGAAGTTACGCAAGGGTTAGTGGTATATTGTGATTTGTCTATAGTCGGTTTAGGTTTTGTGTTAATGCAGGATGGCAAGGTTATAGCCTATGCCTCCAGACAGCTTAAGGTTCAATAGAGGAATTACCCAACCCATGATCTAGAGTTTGCTGTTATAGTATTCTCTTTGAAAATATGATGTCACTCTCTTTATTGTGTCCATGTAAATGTGTTCACCGATCATAAGAGTCTTCAGTATGTGTTTATTCAGAAACAACTTAATCACATAAAGAAAGGGTGGTTAGAGTTGCTAAAGGATTATGATATGAGTATTCACCATTACCTAGGTAAGGCTAATGTTGTTGCTGATTCCTTGAGCAGATTGTGTATAGGTAGTACCGCCCATATTGAGGAAGACAAGAAAAAGGAAGCTAAAGATGTGCATAGACTTGCTTGGCTAGAAGTTCAACTAAGGGATTCCAACGAAGGAAGAATAGTGGTGATAAATGGGGCTGAATCATCATTAGTGTCTTAAGTGTAAGAGAAACAAGACCAAGATCCTATTTTGCTTGAATTAAAGGAAAATGTTCATAAGCAAAAAGTGATGACTTTTGAACAAGGGGGAGCTGGTGTATTGAGATTTCAAGGTAGATTGTGCGTGAGGATCATGGAGAAAGCTCATAGCTCCAGATATTCTATCCATCTAGGTTCCACAATGATGTATCGTGAGTTGAGAGAAGTTTATTAGATGAGTAGTATGTAGAAGGGCATTGCAGAGTCTGTTGCTAAGTGTCCGAATTGCCAACAATTTAAGGTAGAGCACCACAGGCCCTTTGGTATAGCTCAAAATATAGAGATTCTGAAATAGAAGTGGGAGATTATCAATATGAACTTTAAAACAGGTTTGTTGTGGTCTCGCATACAACATGATTCCATTTGGGTGATTGTAGATTGAATGACTAAATCAGCCCACTTTTTACCGGTAAAGACTACCCATTCAACAGAGGATTATGCGAAGTTATATCTTCAAGAGGTAGTTAGACTTCAGGGAGTTCTAGTGTCGATTATGTCAGATAGAGGTGCACAATTTACTGCACAATTTTGGAAGTCATTCCAGAAAGGTTTGGGTTCGAACGTGAATTTGTGTGGTGTTTTTCATCTTTAGACTGATGGAATAGCACATAATTAAGACTTTAGAAGATATTTTGAGGGCTTGTGTAATTAATTTCAAGGGTAATTGGGATGATCACCTACCTCTCATAGAGTTTTCCTATAGCAATGGATACCACTCTAGCATCCAAATGACTCTGTATGAGGCTCTTTATGAGAGAAGATGCAGATCTCCTATTGGATTGTTTGAGGTTGGTGAATCATGGTTGATAGGACCAGACTTAGTTCATCAAGCTATGGAGAAAGTTAATGTTATTCAAGAGAGATTGAAAGCAACGCATAGTCGTCACAAATCCTACACAGATGTTAGGAGAAAAGACTTAGGGGTCGTTTGGTAGAGTGTATAAAAATAATACCCAATAGAGTGTATTAGTAATGCAAGCATCAGTAATGTGTGTATTAATTATACTTGTATTAGTTATGCATAGATTATTTCTTATGCATTGTTTTGTTTGGTATATTAAAAATAGTATGCATTATATAAAAATATTTATTTACAAAAGTACCATTCACAATTATGGTGGAAAAGATGTAAAAGTACTTTTGAGGGGTAATTGGGTCTTTAACCATATTAATGCATGTATTAAATCATTTGCATTACTAATA
>JAJOOH010033071.1:0-15317 GCA_029582605.1 Solanum gracilifrons
ATAATAATAAATGTTAGGGTTAATTCAATATGGGCAATTTGGGAAATGTATAAAAGAATTAAGGGCAAAAAGGTAATATACTTGGTCAACATAAAAGGGCTTTTAAGTTAAAAAAAAAAAAGCTCCCCTCCCCTAGCTTTTAGCTTTTGACTTAAAATAAGTCACTTTGATAATTGCCAAACACTTTAATAAGTCAAAAACTGGCTTTTAAGCCAGTTTGACCAGCTTAAAAGCCCATCCAAACAGGCTCTAATTCTTTATTCTTCTTCTTTTTCCTTTGCCAATTTACTTCTTCTTCTTCTTAAACAATATGTTGTATACTTTCTGCATATGATGTATATCGACTGTATACAGCCCCTGATGGAGTATTTTATATGTATACTGATGTATACAATCCATTTTGCAGCTATCGAGACCTGTAATTCAACTCCTCTTTCACCGCACGGCAGCTTCCAATTGATCTGGTTGACTCAAAAAAAGAAGAAAGTCGGGTTTTGACTCAACCCAAAATTCAAGGACGAAGGGGGAGTCCAATGAACTCGAATTGAACCGGTTCATGCATAAAGAAATAGTAAGAAACCATTAGCACCTAATTTGCAGCAATATCAATTTACTAATGGGATTAAAGCATTAGGATATGGATCATGAATTAAATAACAAACAAACAAGTTATCAGAAGAGACAAATGAATCAGCAAGCACAAAATGGAATTAAGATCATCTAAGATTCAATCTTAAAAATAGCAAAACAACATATAATTAACAAAAAAATAATTAAAGGACGAATGTGGCCCTAAGGCTTAGCTACTAGAATTAAACTTCAATAAAACAAATTGATTTGAGCTCTATACGGTAAAGTCATTATTTCCAATAGTAATAAAACAAAAGCTCATAATAATAAGAAAATATGATCTAATTTTTAAGATAGAACTAAAAACACATAATTATCCTAACAAACTCGTTTCTATTAAAGAGCTACACCTTAATGAAATCTAAATAATCAAAGCATTACACTGCATACTTAACTAAATCATAATTAATTAAGGATATAATTGGAAATACGTAGATCATAGGATAGCAAAGGATAATACAGAAAAATATGTACACTACAAGAAAAGAAAAAAACGATGATATGGATATGATATATAATTTAAGAAAAATTACATAAATACACAATTTAAGATATCATAATTTTTTAAAATTTTCTATAATTAAAATAATTACAAAAATCTCCTCTTAGATACATCTCTATCCCCTCTCAAATCAGGGGCGGATTTAAGAAGGTGGAAGAGGTAATACGTGACATTGCTTCATCGAAATTTTTTACTAAATAGGTATATACAATTCAGAAACAAAAGGTAATATAACGATTATGTATTATAAGTTACACTCCTTAAACAAAATAATGCACGTAGCCTAGATGGTTTTTGTACTGAAGAACCATATTGTGATAGTGGAGGTTTTGGTTTTAAACCTCCACAGCATCATTTTTTTCATTTTTTATGTGTGTTTTTCTTTGACCTTCTTTGTTTAGCAGTAATTAATTGGTGCTTTGTAGAAATAAATATTATATATATATATTTTATTTTTTAAAAGGTGACGCCGCTTACACTTTTTAAGTGTTTTTTTCTTTGACCTTTGTTCAGTAGTAGTTATTTGGTGCTTTGTAAAAACAAATATTTGTATATATATACATATATTCTCATTTTAAAAGGGGACACTGCTTATGATAAATTTTGTGTACGCCACTGTCTCGACTTCATCTCTCTCATCAAGTAATGTATCATTTGAGCGGACATCCAAACAAGAATATATTCAAGAGCAATGAAAAATTCCACAATTTTTATAATTGATGAAACTTTCGGGATAGTGTAAGTTTACCAATTTATTATCTCCATTTTTATTTAAGTTTCTTAGTTTTACTAAACATAAAATTTTAGAAATATCATATTTTATGATTTTAAATTAAAATAAGTGTAGTTCTTAAATTTCATGATTTTAAATTTCTCATAAAAAAATTGAAAATAAAAAGCTCATCAAATATTTTTAAAAAATACGATACTCTTTATAAAACAAAAATCAACACATTAAAAGTACAACAAAAAAAGGACATTAACGATACTCTTTTTAATGTGCAAAGCAAATCGTGCCCGTGATTATCGGTCAAATATTGTTATAGGATTATTATATTTCCTCCAAAAAAGAGGTAAATAATTATTTCCTCCCTTTGATTTAATATGTATAAATTATTTTTCTAATCATATAGAAGAATTATGCATGTTGACTCTCCCGTTATATGAAGAGAAAAATATATCAATTGAAATATTAGTTAATTAACTAGGAAAGGCAACTAGAAATAACAACTATATCACTTCAAATATTTCTAACCTAAGACCTGAATTATTCTATGCAACTCTACCTTTAAAATTTGAATTGTTTGTCGTAAGTATATGAGGTTGAACTGGGTGATGTCCAACTTGCTCATGTGTTATAAAGTGATATAAGGGACCTCAAACACCAAGCCAAGTTTAAAGCATTCTTATTGGGTAAGTTCTCGCATGAGTAGATATAAAGATCAATTTCAAATAAATCATATCTCTCTCTCAGCATAGGATATAGAATAAGCCATGTTTTATTCAGGCCAAAATATTGATGAGAGCACTTTGAAAACAATACAAAAGCAATCAGTAGTGTTGATTTCAATATTAAGATGATTAGAGAAGAATGAAATATGGCAGCATGCAATCAACAATGAGTTCAAGAAAAAATCCACACAAAAAGCATTTTTTTCAAATTTAAAAGAAGAGCAGACAGAAAGTAATAGACAGCAAGAGCTGCTGGAGACAATTCCACCACCGAACTCGAAAGCCAAAATTTTTAAATCCTTAACTCTAAATTTTGAAGGACTTTTCTGTCTTACTGAAACTTAAATGAAATTGTGTGTGTCTTCTTACGGATCCAAAAGACTTTATCAAAACAGGGGAGAAAGAGGGGTATATATAAAGGAAAATTAGGGCAGAATTGGGGGGAATTTGAAATTGGAATGTTAGGCTGGAATGGGCATATTGAAGACCGATAATGTATTATATAATCTTATTTATGAATTATAACATATTTTTTAGAGCAAACTACATAAATCGCAGTACTTTAGATCCTAATTACTAAGATTCTTGTTAGTTTTTTATATTACTTTATATATAATTTTTTGGCCTTCGGATACATGTATCATGGCCCATCAGATGTATGTATCCAAGCAGATTTAAAAATCGAGATATACAAGGTTGTAACTTATTTCCTTAATTAAAGGAGTAAATGATGGAAGTTAACAACCAAAACAAATATAGAGGATTCTTCCAAATCAGTTCTTACCAGTTTTACTAAAATATCGAAATCATAAACCTTACACTCTATTTGAATCATTGTTATCCATTGTTTCATAATGTATTGTATTGTACTGTATTGTATGATAGATACAATGTTTGGCTAGACTGTATTGCTTGTTGTTGTTTAATAATATTTTTATTGTTTGGTTCGACTGTATCGTATTGTATTATAATTTAATAATTTACTAAAATATCCGTAATTATTCTAGGGTAAGAAGTTTGACTAGAATTAAATAATATAAGGTAAAGGTAAAATAGTATTATGAAATATTATGTAAAAATATAATTGGAAAAAGAAATTAAGTAACAATGGAAACACACCAAATTGGTTGTTCCATAAGCTGGGGGTTTTCATTGTTACGTAACAACGGAATTTAACAATACAATACAATACATTTTAAGTAACAATCAAAACAAACATTGTAGGTATAATAACGATACAATACAATACAATGGGTAACAGTGATCCAAACAGAGTGTTAGTATTTCTGAAATTGTAAACTTCATCAATTCCTTTATGTGTATCCTCGAGTTTTGAGATTTTTTTTTTTCAAATGGTCAATATCATAGTATTATTAAGGCATTCGGATTCATGGCTCTCTGTAATCGAATACAAAAATTAAGAATTGATGGGATACAATTTAGTAGCGCGCAACTTGGTCGTCACTGATTACTGGTCTTGACAATGTTTCTGGGCCATCAACTCCCACTCTATGTCAATTCCTCCTCGAAAGGAATGACACACAGTCAGTATAATTACTGCTAGAATAATATTGCATACCACCAAAAAATCAACCAAATCAAAAGACACTAGATTTGTCCATGACTTTAACATTGATAGATTTCATAACTATGAATTAATTATACACGCAAAAGCATTGAGATAAGATATATGATGGAAGACAATTTGATTACAATAATGGAAATTCAAAACGAGATTAGAATGAGATATTTTATGGAATTAAAAAGATGTAAATTCGATTGCGGGTTATATCCATTATGCATAACAACTAAAGATCAAAATTTTGGATGTAGTAAATAGTAATAATGGTGAAATATCTTTTGAGCGAGATACATTGATTGTTCGATTGAGAGTTGAAGGTAGAACTGAAACTACATGTAGTGCTACTTCTGATACGTATGTAAAATTTCGTTCATTTCTTTACCAGAAACATAAAAAGTGTATAAATATTCTTCTTCCTTATTAATTTGATTTTCTCTTTGAATCTCGATATATATATATTAAATGAGATACAGGAAAAAGAAACATACTAGATATATAGGACAATTAAAATCAAGGGGGACTAAAATCAAATACAATTCATAAAGCTTAGATACATTGAAATTACAGTTAGATACATATGAAAATTAAACTAGATACATAATGAAATAATTTTACCAAGTCTTGAGAGATGGCAAAGGGAAACTTGATGAGGTAGAAAAAATATTAATTATAATTGGATCATTAATTTTGGTGTTTAAATGTAAAGATAATTAATTAATCCTATTATTTTAAAGGAATTTGTGTATCTCATTATATATTTTAGAATATATGATACAAAATATTAAAATGGTGGTAATATATGTAATTATTTGAAAGTAGAGGTAATATTAGTATATAGGAAAAATTGTATATAATAGCAAACTATTAATTCAAATTAAATGCTATAAATATAGTTTGATTTAATTGTACCTCATAACAAACTATTGCTATTTCACCTATCTCCTGGTGAATCTCGCTCGCCACTCTCGTTCTCTCCCTCGCCTCTCTCGTGTTTTATACAAACGCAAGTGTATAAAGTGTGTTTGTGTTTGTATAAAGCGAGAGAAAATTGTATATATACATATATTTTCGTTCCCCTCTCCCAAATCTCGCTTGCCGCTCTCCCAGATCTCGCTCTCTCACTCGTCTCTCTCACTTTATACAAAAAATGCAAATTGTATAAAATGCGTTTGTGTTTGTATAAAGCGAGAGAAAATTGTATATATAAATATATTTTCGTCCCCCTCTCTCAGATCTCGCTCGCCACTCTCCTAAATCTCGCTCTCTCACTCGCCTCTTCACTTTATACAAAAACGAAAATGTATAAAATGCGTAAAAATTGTATATATATATATATATGTTCGTTTCCCTCTCTCCCCTCTCCCAGATCTCGCTCGATCACTCGCTTCTCTCACTTTATACAGTTGATCTTTTTGTATATGTATACCAAATCAGATTATACAACTGTTTTCTTTTGTATATGTATAGCGAAATATACATATTTATGTTTGCTATGGAGCGCAATTATGCAAACTTTGCTATAGCATACAAATATGAATTTTGTGTTTGTTATATGTGAAAGTTGCTCTAGTATATATGTGTAGGTAGTTTTTCCTATTTTTTATTTGGACCCATTAATCAAGGCCCAAATTTGAGTGACCCGGCCCAACTCTTTTCAATAAACCTAGCAGGCTTTTCTTTCTTCCCCAAATCCCACAAAATCCGCCTGATTTCGAGCTTTGATTATTTGATCTTTCATCCAAACCCTCTCTCTTTTATCAACCGATTCTCCTTTGACTTTGTCAAATCTGGATTATTTCGCTCTCTGGCTTTGCTGCTCGTCGAAAGGTAATCTTCTCTATTAAGAATCTTGTTTGTTTGGGTGCTTGCTGCTGTGTAGATAATTTTCTTATGTTTTAGCTTTACCTCCTTTTCTTTTGAATTTATCAATATGCTGTTTATGTTTTCTATCCACGGAAATGGCTTCTATTTTGGGATTAACACAATTTTACTTCTCTAATGTTAATTTTCATGTTAAAAGTTTTTTGCTTTCACATGCTTGCTAAATAATACTCCTCTCTTCCATCCCTAATTACTTGTTCATATTTCCTTCTTTTTTTTAAGTTGTTTATTTATTTTAACAAATCAAGAAAAAATAATTCCTATTGTATCCTCAATTAATGTAAAACCTTTTGAAAAATCTTAATTTTTTAAAAACATCTGCTTCATAATTAATAGAAATAAAATGATAAACTATTAATTAAGGACAGTAGTTGTTGGTTTCTTTAATAGGTGCTTTTATTTCTCTAAAAAGTTATAGTAGCTCTGGTTGGTTAAAGTTACTAGTAATTCTTATTCTTTGCACGAATTCTCTCGTTTGACTCCCAGTTGGACTCTTTGCATATACATTTTCAAGTCAAAAGGATGCGCTTTGAGTTTTGACTTTTATCAAAAAGTCTTTACCATTCACACATACCCATTAATAAGGAAAAATCTGTCTTTTTTCTTTCTCTTCAAAAAACACACTAATGAGTATAAATATAATAAAAACTTGTGAAAATTAAAGATCAAAATTGTAAACAACAAATATTTTTCCTTACATAAAAACCAAATACAGATCACATCTATAAAATTCATATCACATTACATCAAAACCAAATACATATCACATTACATAAAAAACCTTTCCTGCTTTGATAGATTGTTTCGTTGAACGCACCTGACACAAATTAAAACAAACAATAATTAGAGCAGAAAATATTTTTAATTTGTTATAGAGTTCTCCACAGAAAACATGAATTGTACGATCAATAAGGATTGTGATGGAGTGGTAAGTACTCCTTCATCCTTAATCAAGAGGTCTCAGGTTCGAGCCCCCTTGGGTATGAAGTCGCCTTTGTTAGGGCGCGCTTTACCCCCAATGTGGAACTTTGCGGTTTTGGGAAACAAAAAAAAACAAGAATGATTGACATAAAAACACACCCAAATTTCATCAAGTCTGAATCAATAAAAATCGTTTATGACACAAATAAGTTTTAAGAAAAACACACAATAAGATTGAAATCATAATTTTTACTTTTTTTGTTTCTAATTACTTGTCCATTTTTAAAGTGACACACCTATTAAGAAAACAATGATTGATATAGTGACTTTACCATTTTATCTTCATTAATTATGAAGTGGATGAATTAAAAACTTAAAATTTTCATGAAGTTCTACTTTTTTTTCAAAGTAATTAATTGAGGATATAATAGATAAAAAAATTTGTCTTTTCTTGATTTGTCAAAATAGACAAATAATTATGAACAACTAAAAATGGAAAAGTGAACAAGTACCATCCACTTAAATCAATAAATATTTTTATAGCACAATATGTAAGGTGAAATTTTTTTGCCTTCTTTTTTTCAGAGTGTTAAGCCACGAACAAGATGCAACTCACCAACTAGAAATAGTCTAGTATAAAAAAAAAATTCTTTTTTTGTCTTTTTGCCAACTATCAACATGTGCGGCCTTCTAAAAAAAAAAAAGAATAATGGTTGTTTAT
Source organism: Solanum gracilifrons (assembly GCA_029582605.1). Taxonomy (NCBI): domain Eukaryota; kingdom Viridiplantae; phylum Streptophyta; class Magnoliopsida; order Solanales; family Solanaceae; genus Solanum; species Solanum gracilifrons. Next base: position 7,690 of record JAJOOH010033071.1, read on the forward strand.
TACCTGACGGCCTTGTTTGTTAGGCCTCCTCAAGTGAGACATTGATGGATGAATTTATAGGCGGCGCCGTCATTTCGCCATTACGGCGGCGCCACCACCAACCAACAAGGAATAAAATGGTTGCAATAGCTGCTAACTTAATACTAATGCTGATATTCATGATAATGTTTATCATATCGATCTTAACTCTTAAATCTTTTTTGAGATATGTGTAACTTAGCTTAACTCAATCTTTGTAATAACTTACCAATGGATTAGTTAGTTTTATAGAGTCGGCTAAAATGCTAATTAGTCCTTACTAGTTTATGCGTTTACACGAACACTTTTAATTGTAAAAAGGTGGGCCCAACACGTATTTCAGTGGGTATGAGTTGTCTCTTTGTTAGGGAATTTATGTGGATGTTAAGTTGAGTTTTTTGTCAAATTCAAACGATCATAACTCCTAGCTCAGGATGAGTTAGGTGTGTTTCCAGATATCATAGGAAAGATCTTGGTATAATCTTTTCAACGCCACCGAGTTTGCGTGATTCCGAGTTCGTATGAGTGATATATGCCCATTTAAAGTTGGGTTGTTCAAATAAGGAAAGTCTAATTCTAGAAACATACATATGGAATATCTATCGTGTATACTCAAAATAAGAATGAATCGTTTATTTGCAAACATCAAATATTTTTATTAGCATAAACCCAAATATTACATTAATTAAATACACACTACGTACATGGTACATTAATTTAATTGAATAAATTAACAAGCTAAAAATCTTTCACTCATTACGTTGCTTGATAGATGCTTCCTTATCCATCTGATACAAAATAAAACATTAATTAGTGCCCAAAAAATCAATTTACATATGGAAAATTAACTAACTTTTTTCTATATACAATTAATTAAATAACATATTAGGGAGTATTTATAGAGGTATATAAGATAATAATATAATTAGTTTGATACATAAATAATAGGGCCAAGACGCCAAGTAGGCCAAGAGTATACACTTGATTTATTCGGAATCCGTAGAATAAATTAAAGAGATTGTTCTCTTATTGGACAAGAAAATTACATCGTCAATTTTTAAAAAAGAAATATTCATTTTTTTAATATGTTAACGTATTATTAATATTTAATTAAAAATAATAAAAAAATATTATATGATACCTTAAACTCTAAATTAATTATAGAGCTTTGTTTAGGATTTTTATTTGGTTGTCAAAAAATAGAACTTGTTTCACTTCTTTCTTGTCCTTATTATTATCACATCGTTCTCCATGAACACGCAATTGAGACAATCACAATGTAATTTTTCACTCTCTTTTTCTTCTTTTTAAAATCTAGACTTACTAATCTAATATTATAATTATTCAAAATTTATTAAGTCTTCTTCTCAAGTCTCAACATGAATTTTTTTTTGATAGGTGCTTCTATTGCTTCAGCCTATATTTTCTCTTCTTAGTTCGTTCAGTCAACAATATAAAAATTAATTGAAAACAAAATTTAATTCATATATTATCATATGTACTTCAATTTTTTAAAATAATACTCCAAAATTATTTGAACGTTCTTTCAAAAAAAATAATCTTAGATCTATAAAACTTGTTTTAGAAAATAAAAAAGAAAAAGAGAAAAGGTAAAATCATTAACCTTTAAATGTAAGATTATAATTATTAAATTAAAAGAAATATGTATTTCTAAAAATTAACAGTGTAATTTTCTTGTCCACTGTTAGTGATATTCAACATGACGTGTCACAACACATGCAGTCATATTCAACATGTACTCTCCTGACCAGGGGCGGATTTACGTTCATGAAAGGTGTGTCACGTGACACTGCTTCGTCGAGATTTTTTTATAAAATATACCTATACAAAAAAAAATTAAAGATAAAGTAATTGAAAAGACATAACTTGTAATAGAAAGCTCCTAGCTCAGGTGGTAGAGGCGCCACAAGCACTGTGTAACGTCTCAAGTTTGATCCCCATAAGGGGTGTTTCGTTTCCTGTTTTTATTTTTTGTTTTTTCCCATATCTTTTTACCTCTTAAATTTTTGTTTTAAATTCAAACAGTAGGTCCCTTCGTTAAAAACCTACCAATTCTTTCAAAATTTAACTACTGTTTTTTATTTTTAGAATTAAAATAAAACTCAAAATCTTTGAGTCCTTTGGCAATTAGAATTATAGTTAAATAAAAATAGTGTTGACTCATTAAATCTTTATATTTGTATATTTGTGACTTGTGAGTTTCTTCAATTTTCTTTCCGTTCTTATTCACCGATCATTATTCGGCATCTCGAATCTCCACATCATGTTAGTTTTTCCATATGAGACAATTACAAATTTTTTTTTTACACAAATTCAATTTAAAATTTTATAGAAATAGCCACTCAATATTTTTCATTAGAATTTTTAGTGATTTTATTTTTATTAGTGTAGTGTACCACGTGTAGTAATGGCAAGGTAGTGCAGTGGGCTTGAAGTACCACAATATCCTCAATTTTATCCATTTTTTTAAATTATTATTATTTTACTATAATAGAAAAGAAAGTAGAATATGAAAGTGACTCAACCTTTTTATTTATTTCTATAAGTTCTCGACGAGCAATCCTTTCATATTCATAGGAAAGAGAAGCTATACCTCCATATCATAAGAATAAAGAATATGTAGCATACGTCTTATAGCCTGTCCTTGCTATGTATATTTTGCTCACGGAGAATTTAATTATTAAAAATTAATAGTTGTTATTTAGTTTATTTATTTTTAAAAATCGTTATTTAGTTCATTTTTAAAAAAATAATCGTTATTTAGTTAATATATTATTGACACCCAATTTTGACCCTTCACAATATAGATCAATCATCAAGCTTTATTAACTTGAAACGATTTGAAATAATTAGTTTTATAAAGATCCAAAATAATTTCAATTTATTTCTTAAACAATTTGTATTTTTTTTTATAATTTTTAAATAATATGTATGGTTTTATAATTATGTATATAATTAGTACATTTTATGAATATTCAAAAGTCGTTTAATTTATTTATTTTTACTTAAATGCTTTGTTAATTAATCAATAGTTTATATGTTTGAGTCAATAAGTTTATAAATAAGTTAATTATTTTATTTGTTTAAGATTAAGAAGCTCGTTAATTAAACAATATTAATTCGTCTTATTTAATTACTAGCTGATTTTACTAAATTAATTCAATATGGCTATGCTATAAATTCCATTTGGCTATAATCTAAATCCATGTAGCCAATCCTAATTGCAAATCTAACCACTCTCTACCCAATTTTAAGACCAATTTTGGCCCAATTTCAACCCACTTTTCAGTAGCCCAACGACCGAATTCCAATCAACCCAATTTTTTCCAAATTTCCAGCCCATCTCCCAAACCCAATTCATTATCGAGTCAGCCTTAGGTGTCTTCGAGAAAAGGAAGTGGAAGTACAAACGAAATGAAAGCTAATACACAGGTGGAAGGAGCTGATATACTCTGATATACAATAAATATACACAGCTGATATACACAGCAAATGGGCCAAAACCCGTAAGTTTCAGCAGACTTAGAAATCGGCCATTAGCCTACCTTTCAGGCAGCAGAGAATTCAGGCTCGAAGGCCCCAAATTCAATTTCTCTTTTACTCTTAAACTATTAAATTGTGATTATTTATTGTTTGCTTATGATTAACTCTAACATTATTGTTTGATTTAATTTAATTAAATCCCTTAAAGATGAATCATGAACTAAGTCATAAGCGAAAAACCAATCCAAAAACGCTTTTAAAATTTGAGCCGACCTTTCTTATACTACTAATATAAGAGCACCCGTGCTGAGCACAAGTCCAACACTGCAAGTCAGTTGTTTCAGCTTATATAAAAGATCAATTAAAATATAAAATAATTTATATGAAAATGACAAAAGTCAAATGACATAATATATAAATGTGTCTTTTAACTTAGATTTAGTTGATTAAAGTTGTATGAAGTTAAAACAAATAGACACATCCATCTTGCGTCACATCCTACCTGATAATTCACGTCATACGTGTATTATATCACGTATGATGCATATGTCTATTTATTCAATTTTATTTAAGTTTAAGTGCTTATTTATACACATCAAAATTGGAGGACATATATATCAATTGAACCTAAGTTAAACATATATATAAGCAATTTTTTTTTTGATGAATTGATGCATTTTACTTATATATATAATATAATTTTTCGACGAAGAATATTCAATTGAACACCTTCAGGACACTATAACTCCGCCACTGATTGGATAGATAAAGTATAGAATAAAAAACTAGTATACAATCTAATTAATCGAATCAAATGAAAAACCACTACTTGGGGACCACTCTGACAACAAATTTCCCCAACACTTTTGACGAAGAAAAGTACTTTTCCGTACAACATTTTTAATTCACAAAAAAGGAATTTCCATACAACATTTTTAATTCCTAAATCTGGGCCGACATGCCACCTACTTTCGTGTTACGAACCAATCATTTCTTATTTATTGTCGTCACTTTCGTCCGAAAGCAGACATTTGTCTTATTAGTTATAGGAAAAGTATAGAAATACATAACCTTTTATTTCACTTATTTCCATGATCCCTTATTACTTTTAAAAATTTCTAAAATTCCTTATTTTTTAAATGTATTTGAGCTGCAAATTAATGTATTCGAGTCAGTATTTAATGTATCTGAGCTACATATTATGTATTCGAGCTAGTTTTAATGTATCCGAGCAACATATTAATATATCCGAGACAATATTTAATGTATTCGAGCTACATATTAATGTATCTGGTTTTTTTTTAATTTTTAAGGGATTAATGTAATTAAAAACTTATTAGGGATAGACTGAAATTTCATATTAAAACTATGAGATTTATGTAATTTTCCCTTAGTTATAACTAACCATTCATTTGATATGAATATCTTTAAATCCTTCATTTATTTATTGGATTCTTGAGGTCCACCAAAATATGGATGCTCCATTAGCCCATTATTATATATACACAGGCCATAACTCGTACTTAACTGGAAATCAGCTCAGTAGTGATTGCAGTATTGAACCAATTAAGAAGGCCTTAAAGAAAGGAGTTAGAGTGATTGAATTGGACCTTTGGCCTAATATCACAAAAGATGATATCGATGTTTGTCACGGAGGGTAACAATTTAATCAAATAATTTTACGGAATATTTGTTATCTCCCATCAACACAAATACTGACAAAAGGAGGTGCAAGCAAATATTCTGGGAACTATATATATTAGGTTAACAAACAATCCTACTAATATTTTACAGGGTTGGGATATGACCCAAATTAACGAAAACGGACATCTCATTGCGGTGGATGCACCGATACATTTCCCCCTCTTAATTTATATAATATATTAACTCCTTTTATGAAAAAACAACAATTGAGAAAAGTAGTAAAATATATACATATTTTTGAAGCAAATACCTGGATAATTAATAATGCATGCCTTTTTACACTTATAATCAAATTGTTTTAAAAGTGTCATGTATATATAGTTACAACGTTGTCATTTTAAAGATTAATATATATATATGAATTGGGGGGTGGAAATAACAACACATGAAAGGGGAAGTTGGTGCATAACATAAGGAAAAATGGTCAAAAATCACTCTCGTTAACCATATCTTCAAACCTATTTCGTTGGATTTGATGTAATTGAATGTAATCGCAAAGCTGGGACAGCAATTCTTAGCCTTTTTACAGTTGCAATCAAATTCATTATCAACAACAATTTGCTTATCAATGAATTGGTTAAACATAAGTTTTTCTTTTTTCAAAAGAACTTTTCTGAAAAATTATTTTAAAATATCAAAAATAAAAAATTATAATTATAGTTGAGAATTGACTAATGATTGATTACATAAAATTTCAGGAATATTTGAACTCCTGATCTTGTAACACGAATGAAATATCGAGAAGCCGACCACATTTTCAACTGCATCATTATCCACATGCTCCACTTGCACGAATTTAATATAAAATAAATCTCTCCCCACCTAATGGGAGATTTTAGAACACAGCAGAACATTAATTGCCATGACAGCTTCTTTATCTATTCGATTGGACCAAACACGTGCCCAGATCATTGACATATAGTACCAGGACAAAACTTCAGAATATAGCAAACATCAGTATACATTTAAGATATATAGTTACTGTTTACTTTTTTTTAAAAAATATTATGGATACAATTAAATATTAAATAGCAAAAATAATTATATTCAAATAAACATCAATTTTTCTAATATGTATATAAATAAGTATTAAAATGACAACATTATCATCACACGGCTAATCAATTATAGTTAGGTACGTTTTACGGTGATGTTCCCATGTGTACCAATCTTCATCACTTTTCATTACTCTTTCTCAAATATCACATATTTTTTTCCAAGTCCTTGAAATTCACGATTCATTTTAGGAGTGATTTTTATGATTCTTCTTTATTAGGACTCTTGTAATTGCACTTTTTTTTTCCTTTTTATGACGACTATATTTGTATACATCTATATTTTCCTTCTATTTTCATAAGGTTCTGTTTGAAGATTTTGTTTTCTCCATTACAATGGCAGAAATTAGTATTGCGAGGAGGGTTATAAAATGTATACATTTATTTGACGAATTTTTGGATGAACTATCTTCTTTCGATTTGTGTATTACTCAAAAGCAAACCAAATTTTCAGGCTCCAATGGAGAATGAAAGAAGAACAAAGAATCACAATGACCCTATACCTCCAATTGTATTGATATATTAATACAGTGGAATACTTATACATTTGAATACTTGTATTGCATTATATTTTTTTGCTTTTTTATATTTTTGGTTGTCCATTTGTATTGAAATATTAACACAGAGGTATACTATATAGTTGTATTGATAAGGTGAATCATGTTTAAATTGTCTTGTTCATATGCTAAATTGTTATACTTTACTTTGTTTGATATATTGATACATTAAGTTTTATAAATACTTGCATCCATTTGAAAACAAAGTATTCATATGCTAACCGTTTGTATTGAAATATTAACACAAGTTGAAAGGTTGATTAACCATACAAGTACATTTGGATACATAAATACATTAAGTTTGTATTTTTTTTTAAAAATATTTGAAGCAACATTGTTTGTCCACTGTATCCAATTTTTGTTTAACAACAAGGGTATTTATATGTATACTATATAGTTGTATTGATAAGATAAATCATATTTAAATTGTCTTGTTCATATGCTAAATTGCTATACTTTACTTTGTTTGATATATTGATACATTAAGTTTTATAAATAGTTGTATCCATTTGAAAACAAAGAATTCATATACTAACTGTACACATAAAATATTAACCGTGGGTAGGAAATTAGATTCTCTATGTTAAATCATTTGACTGAAGTCCCACATATGTAGATATACATACAGAAATCGTATCATACTTATGATTTGAAGAGAAGCTTACACCGGTACAATTTAATAAATTTAAAAATACATGTTTTGGTGTATATACTTGTATGCATGAGTGTCGCGTTCAAAATCAAACCTTTAGATGCTTAATGGTATGTGAATTGAAGGATAGTTCATCAA
>JAJOOH010033072.1:0-15627 GCA_029582605.1 Solanum gracilifrons
CCCCCCCCCCCCCCCCCCTCTCTCTCTTTCTCTGAAAATTTCTCAATGACTAATTCTGACTCCGCCAAAATTTCTCCCGAACTTTTGAGAGAAATCCTACTGAAACTTCGTGCTAAATCCTTAATTCGATTCATAGTTATCTGCAAATCATGGCTTTCCCTCATCACCAGTTCTCCTTTCATCTCCGCTCACCTCACCCAAACCCCACATTCCAACACCCTTCTTGTAAGGCATTACGTCGATACTTGCAATAAAGAGAACTATTCGTCATTTCAAGACTCTAAGAATCAAACCTTTTCCTTGGATTTTACATCGGAACTGAATATCCCTTTCAAATGTCAACAAGGGTATTTCACAATTGTTGGCAGCTGCAAGAGCATCGTGTGTTTGTCTGACGATTTGTGTGGTCAATTGCGGAGTCTTGTTCTGTGGAACCCTTCTATTCAGAAGTTTATAACCTTACCTTTCCCTTCGATTAAGCCTGAGTCGCCTCATATGTCTATTCTCGAATTTTACATATGAATTGCTGGAGTTAGGGAAGCTCAAGCACCTTGGTAGCTTATAAAGCCAAAAATAAATTGGCGGACATAATTTTTTTTAATAACAATAGTAATTTTTTTTTATATATATAAATTCAATTCTTCTAGCCTTTTTAAGATGCAAATTAACGTTGTTGGAATAATAATCCAAAGTGGAGAAGGAAACCTAAATTATTTAGGATTTGTTGTTTAGTATTTCTTTAATTCATGTCTAGTTGAGATTTGTTTATTCTAGTTCATATGGGAATAAGTTTTCTAATCCTAGTTTAATTTGATTTCTAACTATTATGAATAGGGATATTAGTAGTTATTTTCTATAGAAAGAAATATAGAGAAACAGAAAGAACTTGTAGTAAGATTCAAGAACTTTTGAGATTATGAATAAAATATTTTCTTCAAAATAGTATTAGAGCTTCTACAATCCTGATAATTTTTTTGAAGAGAATCCATTATCGATGGACGACTATGACTCATAAATGTCGCCCGCTTGCCAATGTTCATGTTGACAAAGGCTAGACTAATAATATATGCATGAAAATATGCATTCTGGGAGGAAGGACTTACAAAAAGATTGTAAGTTTAAAGAGGTACAACCAAACATGACACAAGAGAAGAAGCTCTTCTCTAATTAAAAGTTGGAGGAAGGTAAAAAATAATTGTTGGTGCGAAGTGTATCAACACTTGGAAGTTGGAGAGAAGTGTTTCAGCACAACCAAGAAAAAAATGTGAGTTTGGAGAAAAAATGTTCTAACACTTGAAAGTTGGAGAGAAAGTATTTCAACGTAACCAAGAAAAAAATAAATGGTAATTGAGGAGAAGTGTTTCAATAATTGAAGGTTCAAGAGAACTGTTTTAATAATAGAAGATTGAAGAGAAGTTCTCCAATACAACGACAACAAGAATCAAACTGAAGATTAGAGAGAAGTGCTCCAATACAACAACAACAATAAGAAGAAAAATGCAAGAATATACAACTTTGAATTACGGGAGAATGTTGGAATAATAGTTCAAAGTTGGAGTAGGAATCTTAATTTTTTTAGAATTTGTTATTTAGTACTCCCTCCGTTTCACAAAGAATGACCTGATTTGACTTGGCACTGAGTTTAAGTAAATATAGAAGACTTTTGAATCTTGTGGTCTTAAATTAAAGTTATGTCAAATGTACAAAATTGCCCTTAATCTTGTGGTCTTAAACATGTCACGTGGAAAGCAAAAAGTAAAGTGTTACCAAAAAAGGAAAGAAGTCATTCTTTTTTAAACTGACTAAAAAGGAAACGAGGTCATTCTTTGTGAAACGGGGGGAGTATTTATTTAATGTATATCTAGTTAGGATTTGTTTGTCCTAGTTCATATTGGAATAATTTTCTTAATCCTAGTTTAATTTGGTTTCTTATTATTATATATAGGAATGTTGCTAATTATTTTCAATAGAAAGAAATATAAAGAAATAGAGAGAACTTGTAGTAAGATTGAAAAACTTTTGAGTTTATGAATAAAATATTTTCCTTCAAAGTGGGTAGTATAATTCTTTTAAAAAATTATTTTGAGATGCAAAGTTTTTTTCTTCTTTTTATATGAAAAAAATTGCATTTTCTATAAATAATACTCTAATGGTTTCAACCTATTTATCTTATTTTAACTTTACATAAAATTTGAAGTTTAATGAGAAAACAATTTTTTTTTTTGAATCAGGTAGTATTAATTAAACTTAAGATTGAAACAGACTATACATTTTTTTTAAAAAACATATACCTATAATAATCTTATTATTGCTAAAAATGGGATCCCTCAAATTTGAATCATGCTAGATCCATATTAAAAAAAAGGTCATCAACAAGAATGGGATATCAAGCCTAAAAGAAATAGAAGCAGATACAAGTCCAAACCAACTACAAAGGGGAGAGAACAAGTAACTCATCCTAACTATTTTTCCAATGATCAATGCCCTATTATGGAATATAATGTTGATGAGATCACAAAAAGCAAATCATAGAGCACTCATACAAATAAAATAAATGGAAAATTACAAATAAACAAAATGGAATTTCTGTTTGAAAATTACAAATGCTATCCGCCTCTATTTCTCGTCATATATAACTATTTCTTTTCAAGGAAAATAAAAAAATTAAAACGCAAAAAAAAAGGAAAAATAAAAGGTTTACCTGCTCTCTCAACCATTGATTTTCCATTTTCATTTTTTCGAAATGAAGTGCCCTTTCTTCTTTTCCAATGGGTAGATCATCACATTGTGGGCACATAACATTTTCCAGTTTCTCTTTCATGGTCATATTCTCACAACGAAATATTTCATTTTCTGTTTGAAGAGATTTGTTGTCTGATCTCTCATTGATTATCTGAAGAAACATATATATTAAAAAATTAATCACATAAACTTATAGATAAATAATATCAGATATCATCAGCTAATTAAATGTATAAAGAGAATTAAATTAATAGCTCTTGTGTTAATATCATTTTCCGTCCCAAGAATTTAGATACATTTTGATCTTGGTTCTTGTGGTATTTCACGAATAACATTTAACTTTATTACAATTTATTGAAATGTATGTTTTTGGTCCTTTTATGGAAAATGTATGTTGTATGAACGACTTTCAAAACCTTAGCATCATCAAATATGGAGTAACAATATAATGCATGCTTAACATAACAACTAGGTAATTAAGTGATGGAGCAATTAATAATTATAATAAATTTGTCAATATTCACAAGCAAAATATCAAAAGTGCACATTTTAATTAATTGAAGGTGTATGTACTTAGTTCTATATGACAAGAATAAAAACTAGGATTTAATTATATTTGATGGACCTAAAGTGATATTAATATATGCATATTTTAGATGTGTGAAATATTTTGTCCCTCCATCTTTTCTTAAAAGTTCAAATTTCCGCTTTAATTTTGAACAACATACATTTTCTTCCTCATGTGCTATATACATTTTGAAGGATTAATTTTTACATGAGTAAAAAACTTATTCCATTTATCCAATTCGCTTCAATATGGATGAGTTTTATTAGGCCTATTTTCACGTAAAATCAATTTGGGCGAAACTCAAGATGCATGTTTAAAAGCTAGCTGATATAGAAAAAATGTAGCTCAAATTGATTCATAAAAGAAGTTATTAAAAATTACTTTGTTTGGTAATTTTGATTAGAGTTGGGAAATTGGATTGTGGTCCATTTTAAGTGCAGCTCAAACCAAACAATCTATTAAGATGTTCGTTTATTTGTTCAAATCATTTTGACTAGCCTAAACCTAATTTGATCAGCCATTTAATATGCTAAGATTTTTTTCATTAATCAAAAAGGGAAATCATTAGTTTCTAATTATAAAACCATATTTTCTTTGACTAAATTCTCAAAACCTAATGGAAATACAAAAAAATAAAATAAAATTGTCCTTTTAGTAATTCCTTGCTAAGTTTTGAAACTTGTTACGGAGTTCACGTATTTCGAATAATTTTTCCTGATTCTGTCATTGATATTAATGAGTGCAACTTAATCGAACTGGAGGCCATATGAAAATATTATTTTAATGAAAATACTTAAACTTTTTCAACAAAGTACACATATTCATGAGACAAAGGACTTACTTTCAAATATGTTGATCAATTTAATGAAAAAATAAATAAATAGCTGATTTAGGAAAAATTATATTGAAATCGAAAAGTAAAATCGTCAAAAATAAAATTAATTGTACACGGAGGGGAAAAAATATGAAAAATGAGAGGAAGTGAAAGTACGAATTAGTTGTATAGGAAAAAAATTATCGTGTTTAATCACATGTGCAAATAATTTAACCAAATTTAGAGAAGCAAATTTGGGAACTAACACAAGAGATTCAGTGGCCTGCCATGTAGTCGAGACTACTTTTAACTAGTCATTTTTCCAAGATTTTTGAATAATTTAATAAAAAATAAATATTAATTCATTAGTATTATTATTATAATAATAATAATAAAAAAAAAACAAAAAAAAACAATCAATTGAGTATAATTATATTTATAGTAAAAAGACCAATAAATTAAAATACCTTTGTCTGAGACATTTTGTTTTGAAACCAAAACTTGATTTGTTTAGGGTCAAGCCCTACTTCTCTACTCAATTGTTTTCGCTGGTCCTCATCTGGATGGTCACATTTCTCGAAGAATCTTCATTTCAAAAATTACACACAAAAAAAAAATCATTATTATTGATCACATTTTTTAAAACAATAAACCTAAAAATAAAAAGAAGATTTTTTTTTATCTATTATAGCAGATATGATGTACTAGTAAGTATTTCTCTATCATTAACTGGGATCATCAGTTCGAGTAGTTCGAGTATTAGAACTAAAGTCATCCTTGGTAGAGAACGTTTTATTCCTAAAACGGGATATAATTTGCAATGTAAATTTGGATAAGCTAGTCCCTAGAGAGGTAGCTGACCAAGGACATTGAAGAGTGGTATGTCCTCATATATCCTTAAACAAAGGCTTGATGTTCGCGACTTGGGATTGTAGTCGTTAGCTTTGGCCAAGAGCGTTTTATTTCCAAAAATGAGAGTTTGCGAATATGAATTTATCGTGTTCTAAAGTGGGACTTTTCAATACAAATTTAGATTAGTTGAGCCCTAAAGTGGAATATTTTAATGTGAATCTGGATTAGTGGAACCCTAAAGTGAAACTTTTTAATGTGAGTTTAAATTAGCTGATTCCAATAAAAAGGTATCAAACACCAAGAGAGAATTTGTGTGAGTGTGAAAATATGAGAAATACATTAATATTAAAGAAACTCATCAAATTTGTTAAAGTTATTAATGAATAATCAAGAACAACTAGTTCATTTATAAAATATGTATATATATGGTAGATCTTATCATCCAAAAAAAATCTATTTTTGAACCATTTTAGCTATTCAATAAAAAAATATTGAATTGCAAAATCAAAAGTACATATATTTGTCAATAGTCTTAAACAAAAAAAAAAAAAAGCAAACATGAAATAAAAAGGAATTAAATTTGAATTATTGCAAAAAAAAAAAACATATAGATAATAAATGATTATACAGCTAATGGATTTTGATTTTATCACTCATACCTCTTAGGAAAATAACGTATCATCTTTAAAAAAACAAAATAAAAAAATAAAAAAAAAAGAAAAATAATTGAACATCTATGAGGGTTCAAGGATTTTTTTGGTAATAAAATTGTTCTTACGCTTCAAGCTGTTGAATTTGTTCTACGAAGTATCTTGGGCGTTGCGTTTGCCCTTTTGATCTTTTTTTGGAGGTTGATTCTTCTGGATCTGTCATTGTTCTTTACTAATTTTTTGTTCAATAAATCAAAAGAACACAAAAAACCAAGTATTAATATGTTTGATCTATTGTTATCCAATAAATTTATATAAGAAACAATCAAAATAGATCCAAGAGAAAAGAGATATATAAGAGAGATTCTTACGCACCTTTTAATTGATGAATAGAGATAGAGAAAGATGTTATAAGTTCATAGCAAGTAATCTATTTATATAGTAGAAAACAAGTTGACTTGACATATGATAGACACATTGAATCTGATTTGGCAAAAAACTAAGGATAAAATTATAGAGAATACAAATATGAACACGAGACAAGAATTGTGATTTGTTTTAATTTGTTTGTCTTTTACAAAATATTTGATTTGAGATTAATATATATGGTTTGCTATTTATATATTGTCTATGTAAATTGTATCATAGGTTAAATTACATAAATGGAAATATAATTATGACTTTTTGAGTCATATATGTTAAATTTCATAAATGGAAATATAATCGAAAAAGGGTCAAAAATACCCCTCAACTTTGTTTTATTGGTTGACTATGCCCTTACCGTTAAAATAAAGTTATTTTTACCCCTGCCGTCACTAATTTCACCATTTATGTCCCTCAATTGGACGAAAAGCTCCAAATCAATCAAAATTACTCAACTTTAACCCGACCCGACCCACCTAATATTATAACCCATTTTTGTTCATCTTCTCCCTCTTTTCTTCTCAAAAAACTCGTTCTTTTCTTTTTCTATCCACTTTATTAGCCTTAATCATCTTTTTTTTTTTATCATCATTATTCTTTACAATGAAGTATTTTCTTTCATTTTTACCCAATCTCATCCCAAACTCTCCAGCTCTAATTACAATTCCATCTCAAGATTAGTCAGTGAGTAGTTCAAAAGCACACAATTTTTTTTTCTACAAGAATATAGCCACCACCTGCGCCGCTGTAATCTTAACTGAAATTTTTCTCTTCCACCAGTAGTACAGTTGTCCGCAAGTAGAGAAGATGACGGAGATGGAATGGTAGATATTGGAGGATCTTCAACCAAACACCCTTCCTCTTTCAGCAACCAAACAACAATCACCCCCACTGTTCAGACTTCCAAGCCACCACAATCCTCTCATCTCCATCTTCGACGAGCCACTACCAATCAACAACCAGTAAACAAAACCCAATCTGAACAACCAAAACCTACTCTTTCGACTTCTTCCAGACCCATATCGCGAACAGTGTCTATCCACCTCCGCGAAATCCCAACTCCGATAGACCGGAGGAAATCAACAACGACGAATTAGAGCTCCAAGATCCAGTAATACTGACAATTTTTTAGATCTGACTGGAAAAATAATGCTTCGATTACCTATATTTAATCATTGTTGTGTTTTTGGATTCATAGTCATTATTACATTATTTTCGATATTGTTGGGTTGTGTCGGATGATTTTGTTGTTTTTGAAAATGAACGCAAGTTTAAAGATGAAGATGAACAAAAATGGGTTGTATTTTCGGGTTGGGTTGTGGATAATTTAAATA
Organism: Solanum gracilifrons; assembly: GCA_029582605.1. NCBI lineage: Eukaryota > Viridiplantae > Streptophyta > Magnoliopsida > Solanales > Solanaceae > Solanum > Solanum gracilifrons. The sequence continues at coordinate 7,384 of JAJOOH010033072.1, forward strand.
AAATTGGATAATTTTAATTGATTTGAGGTTTTCCATCCAATTGAAGAGCACAAATGGTGAAATTAGTGACGTTAGGGGTAAATATAACCTCATTTTAACGGTAAGGGCATAGTCAACCAATAAAACAAAGTTGATGGATATTTTTAACCCTTTTCCCAAATATAATTATGACTTTCTGAGTCATAGATTAAATTTGATAAATGGATATACAATTATGACTTTTTGAGTCATAGGTAAATTTCATAAATGATATATAAATGTGAATTTTTCGCCATCATAGTTTATAATAGAAAAACCATAAAAAAAATTTATCCTGCTATGATGTCCTAACAAATGGCAACAACTTTATTAATTATGCCACAACTTTATTTCAATTAACTTAAAATTCTGATTTCTTTAGTTATTGAGCTTAATGTTAAAACTATGACAAGAAGCTCCATGTCAAGGTTAAAGCTACAAATAAGGTATACAAACAAGTTATTTTCCTTACGTACGTGTGGATGCTTCTTGCTTGACCTTAAAGTGTAAATCATATTAGTCTATACATTATAGATGAATACAAGTTTCATTAATAACTATACAAAACATTTATGTCTATTTATTCAAAAATTTGTATATTATATACGTGTATATAAAAAAAGAATTGTATATACAATTTATCGGTTTGGTTCAGTTTTATATTGGATTTTTTAATAAAACCAAATCAAACAAGATTACAAGCTTTTCGAATTTAAATTCAATCCAAACAAAATTTGATTTATTTAATCGATATGATTCAATTCTAGATTCGATATGATTTTTAACCGAACCATGAAGACCCCTATAGATGGAGGTATCTTTATGTCTAACTTTGATTATTATTAGTTGTGACGTCCATGTGTGGATCATACTGTTATTGTTGGGGTTATTAGCCGATTTGTGAATATTTTGGAATATCTCTGTTTTACAAAGAGATCTCTAGCAAAAGTTTTACAAGATCTTGGGAGTTGTCAAATTTTAGGCCATGATCCATACTCGAGAACGAATATTACCAAGAGAAAAGTAATATAACACTCCACACATTGAAGCTTAGTTATAACCATTATATTTCCTATAGGTTCATCAGAGCCGTGATTAATCATGTAAAAGCACATGTCAAAGTTGTTATCCTTTCACGTACTAGTGTCCAAAAGATTGAAGTTAAAAAGAATTGAAACACCAAGTTTCACTACAACAAAACTGTCCAATAGCGAAGGGAAACCTGGTCGCTATAAGTACAAATCTGGCCCCAAAAGTTGCAATTGCGACCAGGTACACTGGTCCTTATAGACTTAGTCGCTAAGGACCTTTAGGGACGAGATTATCGGTCTGGTCGCTGATTTGTTTTCGTGACTAGTATAATAGTGGTCCCGAAAATACATTTAGGGACCATATATCTGGTACCTATTCGCACTTATTGAAATTGAAATTATGGTCGTTAAATCATTTTGTGACTAGTTTCTAACTGGTCCTTATATCATTTTGGGATGACTTCTAGGTGGTCCATAATAATTTTGCGACCAGTTTGAAGCTAGTCTGTAAATCAGGTTGAGACCAGTTTGTAGCTGGTCTATAAATCAATTTATGAGAATTTTAAGCTGGTTCCTATATCATTTTGGGACCATTTTGAAGGTCGTTCATAAATCATTTCGCAACCATTACAGATTTCCTACTCAAAAGGATTTTAAGGACTAACAATATCGTCCTTAAATCACATTGCATTTTCTATACAACCTGTCACTTTCATATATAATATATAATGTAATTACAAAATAAGGTGAGCATAAGTCATCACACTAAACAACAATGAGGTAAGCTAGTAACAATATTGTGATCATGAACCCTTAGCAAAAAAATCATATACTATCCTTAAACTATAATCCAAAGTTGCCTTCACCTTCCCAGTAAAAAATGGTCAATCTACATGTTTTAACATCACCTTTTTGCAAATTTCAGCATTCAAAATCTCTGAAAGAAATAAAACTTTCATTTAGAAGACCTATATATAAAAATAAACAGAAAGATGTGTGATTAAATCAAATAACAATTTCTAAATAAACTGATGGAGTATTACTCTATTGCATAAAATATATGTCATTTTGTTAACTAAATCAATCCTAACTCTAGTCATTTTCAGTAAGTACTTGATTGGGGACAACCTTTCTGGACAGCATCACTTAAAAAACAGAGTGCTTCCCTAAATCTATTGCAGTGTATAGAGCCAACAATCATAGCAGTCCAAGAAATGAGATTCTTGTAAGGCATGTCTTCAAAAACTTTCAAGGCATTATCCCAAAATCCACATTTAGCATACATATCAACAAGAACACTACCAATGTAAACATCCCTAGAAACCCTCCCTGGCTCGACATAGAAACCATGAAGATACTTCCCAAACCAAACACATCTTAACGTTCCAGCAGGAGAAAAAGCTGCTACAACAACCTCTTCATCTACCTTAACTTGTGCTCGTCTCATCTCCAGGAAAAGTTTCAAAGCTCTAATTGGTAGAGCGTTCCGGGCATACCCATCAATCAAAGCAGTATAAGAAAGCACATCCTTATGCGTAATATCATCAAACACTTGGCGTGCAAGGTGAACATACCCACTGCTAGCAAAACTAGAAACCAAAGAATTCTGCACAAATTGGTCAGAAATGTATCCAAACTTAGAATATTTGTGGGAAAATGAGATATGGGTTTTCATTGTTGGCTCTAAGAATCAAAGGAAAAGTATGTTTATTAGGAAAAACCCCATGTTGGCGCATTTGAATGTAGAAAATATCTATCTACAGCAGCTGTAAAACTAATTGGTGCAACAGTTAAGATTTTTGTGGCCCTTTTTTGTGGGAAATTATTGTACACAATATGGTGGTAGCAGCTGCAACACTAACTACTGCAAAAGTTGGAACTTATAATGCCTCACATGGTCACTCAACTTATAAAAACTTTTATCTCAAAAAGGACATGGATCTAAAAGAGGATCAATGAATAGCAGGGTATCAGAAACAAAATTGGGTTCAATCTAATGGTTGACTCATTGAGATTAACCAAATAGCTTAGAAAATACTCATCAAATTGATAAAGTATAAATCGAGAGCTAAAATGGCTGCAAAAAGTGTTCTCTTTTTCAAAGAATAATGAAATTGTTGATGTAATTCAGCAGTCCACATCAATCTTGGCTTTGGGTCTCTTGTCATCACCACCCCATCGTTCTCATACAAATAACTTCCCCCTCTTCCCACCCCATCGTTCTCATACAAATAACTTCCCCCTCTTCCCACCTCATCAATTGCATTATACATACTATTCCTACAAACACTGAATTCAGTCGATGACTACTAACTAAAGTCATCATATGAGGCAGTCGATGACTACACAAGTTAGAAATATATTGTCATAAAATAGCCTGAGTTTCCAGTCAGCTTAATGTTGCTATGACGATTGTCCAGTAAAACATCAAGAAGTACTTATACTGTGATGAGTAAACTATAATCGCAAACTAAAATTTACAATGAACAAAACATAGTCAAAAAGTTAAAGTTAAGAGAGGAAGAAGATCTTACATGTTCTAAATGAGTTTGTTATCCTCACTTGAAAATCCTTAAATAGTCAAAAGTGCCTTGTTCTCTGTAAAATTTTATCAGGAGTTAGTGTGCTGAAAAAATATAGCATTACATTGTAAATGTTCTAAACAGCAGAGAAAGTCTAAATGTATTCACGAAACGAGGAATTACTATAGATGCACCACTGTACAAAGCCAAATACATGACTACGACTTTGAGGTCCAAAGCATTTCTCAACAATTTCTATGCTAGAAAGTGATGGTTCAGACTCTACCAATTCTTGAATTTGAGCCTACAAAGTGTATAGAGGAGATTTTTTTTATCAGATCCCAGAATAAGTAAATGTTAAGAACATGTTCAATTAACCAAACGCATATGCTTCTCGATTGTTTCAGAATCAACAAGTGTGTTATTCTTCTTGCGAGTCTCGTAAAAGAAAGTTGCCAAATCTGGTGGATTGCCATCTTTTCCGCCCTTTACATAAAAGTAAACATGTCAAAGAACGGTTCATCAATATTAAGACAGAAAAAGATTTGATGATAACACCGTTTGATAAATAATCTCTCTAATTGGCTTGCTACTAATATGATGAAACATCTTCAACTTAGCTCTATTTATTGCGTTTCTATTGCTTCTCGCCTATATTTGAGTAAACTCATCAGCAACTTCTCCAACAATTTTTTTTTATCAAACTACATGACGATCCAAGCAATTTCAGTAAACTATCTAGAATCTAATTGAAATCAAGAACCACCAAACAACAATGACAAACAACCACGAATTTCCAAGTAGCTTAAGATTTCAAAAATGCACCACAAGTAGTAACTTTAGAGATCAATATGCAGCCCTAGTTGTAGTAGAAAAGAACAATTCAAAACAACATTTGAAATAGCAAAAAAAAGGTAACTACTATGAAGTATATTATATGAAACACATACTTTTAAAGTTCTTGTGATAACTTAACTTTAATCCAATAAAGAATACACTAAATTGATCAAAAGTAAGTAGAAATAGAATTCACTCAAACTAAATTTTACTAACTTCAACCAATAGAGTGTTGAGAGAAAACAATTTCTCTCATAGTAATTAATAATACTACTACTTCTCAACAACTCTCTTAAAGTGCATTTTTCTCAATGATTCTGGACTCAACTATTGAACTCATGAAAGCTGTATAGATCAAAAAACAACTTGATATTTATAATAGTGGCTGAAAGCAAAGATTGACAGCTAGTTTCGAGTCAATGTTGTTCATGAAATTGCAAAATCTTGAAAAAGAGAAAGTAGAATTATACTAGAATGCTACTGAATAAACAAAGTAAGTGAATATTTCAGATGCTTTAACAAAGCTCATTAACAATTTTGTTTCTTTCTCGTCTAATCCTTAAGCTACTCATAGATAAAAAAAAAAAATTAGATGCTTTAACAAAGCTCATTAACAATTTTGTTTCTTTCTCGTCTAATCCTCAAGCTACTCATAGACAAAAAAAATCAGATACTTTAAAAAATCTCATTAACAAGTTTGTTTATTTCTCGTCTAATCTTTTTAGTGACAGAAAATACAATAAAATGAATCATTCAAAATCAAAGCACACAAATTGGGTACTGAAATTAAAGACACTAATGGTAAAAATATTCAACTAATTCATCACCCGATAGAAAAAATAATTTCAATGTCAGCCTTACCAAAATTTCTTGGCAGCCCTAGCAATTATGCAACCCTAACAGAGAAAATCCGTAAATAAACTCTCAAATATCTCCTCTTTGACCCTCAACCCCCAACCTTACCTACAAAATTATCATTTTCGGTCCTAACAAAATAACATTGAGTATCTATAAGAGCCAAATCACATAATATTCAATCATCAGAAAGAAAAATGGAAGATTATACCAAAAAAAGAAGAGGGAGATGAATCTGGAGGAATAAACTTACTTTAGATCTACATAGCTAGATGAAATGTTTTTCTCCAAAAAATGCCTTCAAACATCAAGATTTAGGAAACTTTTCTGCCAATAATGCCTTCAACTTTCAAGATTTAGGGACTTCAAAGCTTGTTTCATAGAGCAAGAGAGAAAAAATTAAGGATACATCAGCGATTTTTGCATATTGCTGGAGAGAGAGAAAAATCTACTACTTTTATTAATGGATTTTGGGGTTTTAGGTTATTACTATAGAGAGAGAATTTTTTAGAGCCTTTTAGTTTTTCACTTTTTGTTCCCGCTCTTCTCTTGTAGTTTCCGCTGAAATTTTTTACTTAGGGACCAGTCATTTTTATTTTTAGAAAATAATATAGTCAAATATGGACTAGTAAATAATATCATCCTTATAAGTATATTTTAGGGACCATATTTATAACTTGTCACTATATTTTGGTCTTTAATGAGCCTTTTTGTTGTAGTGTTTGGGAAGATTTGGGTCAACATGCAGACTACATATGTGACATTTGGAGTCAGTGATTGTCAACAAACTTGATACCCCAAATCAAGTTTCCCCTCTCTCAAGTTTCCTCTCAAGCAAGAACTAGGGTTCCAAGCTTCAAGTATCCATTCAAGAAATTCAAGCTAGGGTTCTTCATTTCAGGTATGTGGGATTTCATCAATGGATATCCATTCAACCATTGCGTCCCAAGAAAACCTAATTTCTTCATTGTATGATTCCTACAAACCTAGGGTTTTTTATGATATTCATGTGCTTTCAATGCAAATCAGTCCTCCTTCATGAATAATGGAAGGAGTATCCTTTTCTAAATATTCCAAGACCTAATTTGTAATTGAATAATCCAATAACATGATTAAAATACAAAAAAAAAATTAAAAAAATTGAATGTCAATTTGAATTATTAGGAATGATGACCATTGACCACTACTTCTTCCTAGTAATTAGTAGGGAAAATTAGGTTCTAAGTCTAATGAGAGAATGTATTCATGAAAAGTATTACACAAAATAACTAAAATGGAAAAAATGAAAAAGATCAACATTCTCTATCCATCCAGTTGGTTGTACTCTAATACTTCTCCAAATATTCTCGGATCACAAATAACACGTGTGTTTTTGTAATTGGACTAGTAAACTATAAATTAAGAAAGCCTAAAGTACATAAATCAAAACAATTAAAAGATTTGTATAGAAATCTCTTTTACTTTTTCTATTATCTTATTCTTAATTGATCGGGGAAAAAAAGAAAGAAGAAGATGCCTAACGGACAACTTGAAGTTTATGTTGGACATGCAAGAGGCCTTGATGACCAAAATTGGCTGAGTATTTTCCTCACTAACTCTCTTTCTTTATTCTAGTAAATCCAACTTTCAGAGTGTTATCGATTTGGATCCTACAAATAATTAAAATACTTAGATAAAAGAAATTTAAAATTCTAAATCTGTTCGTTAGTGTTAATATCCTTCATCTGTTATAGGTTAACTTATTTTACTTTTTTTTGTTACATTAATTTCAAAAGCTGATATGAATCCTTATGTGGTCATTACATGCCGTACTGAAGAGAAGAAATCTAGTACCGCATCAGGTTAGTAGTAATTATTCTTGAATCGAATGTTAAAAACTTCAAATACTTTTGCAACAATTATTGTTTGTTGAAATTGTCAATACATATAAATTAATTAAACGCGTACCTTAATAGTATAAGTTTTGTTTTTATAGGCGAGGGAGAGGACCCTGAGTGGAATGAGTCCTTCTTATTCACTGTTTCTCGTGGTTGATACGAGGTTCACATCAAGATTATGGATGAAAATACATTTCAAGATGACGATTTTATTGGGGAAACAACGTTAATAATCTCCTTCATTCCTTTCTCTTTCATGAACATTGGCATTATTTTGCGAATAATCTAGTCTCTAATACATGGTTCTTTTTTTTTTTTTTTTTTTTTTCTTTTCTATATCACGTGATCAAAACAGAATTTCATTAGAGGAAGTGTTTCGCGAAGGAGAAGTTGAAACAACAACGTATGAACTTTATAAGAATGAAGAAAGTTGTGGATCCATCAAAATTGGCCTCACTTTCACACGCGAGGAGGTAACATATATTATAAGTTCTTATTTTTTTGTAATTTGAGTAATGATTTTTTTAAAAGAACAATATTATTGATCAAGATCAATATATTTTTCTCATTTGCAGAGGGATGAATATGACGAGGACTACTAGTTTATACTTTCCAACCCAACAAGTTGAGCTTATGAAATGGTACTTGGGTTACCCATACAACAAAAAATAGTCCTGAGAATAAATTATGAAATGATATTGAATTGTTTAGTTCAGTTATTATTTTATTGATTTTCATTCGAATAACATAGGAATTAGTCTTGCAGTAATTTTTTTTTTTTTTTGTATTATTTCAATATGAATTCAATGTAAAATTGTGATACACGCGATAGAAAATACTACATTTGTGTCATCGATCAATTTTTATTTAGTTAACACTTGTTACTTTAGCATGTTATCTCTCAAGCGCGTTTGCTTTTGATGTTTGTAATATATATATTTTTTAAAATTAGGAAATTTGTTGATGTTTCATCGACCTATAATTTCTGAAAAAGGTTAAAAACATTCCAAATATGAGCACATTAAATGATTAATGTACTGAGCAAAGTGATAATAAACAACACTTCAAAGAACATAATATATAACTTATTGTCAAGAACATATA
>JAJOOH010033073.1:0-16615 GCA_029582605.1 Solanum gracilifrons
AACAACAAAAGAAAAAGAAGAATTTGAAAAAAAAGGGGAAAAGCAAAGGTGAAGTTTGAGAACTACTTTCGTGGTTTTGAGTTCATGCTTTTTTATTGCGGTTTTTTCTTTTCGTGAATTAATCTTCACAAAAGTTAACATTTGATTTTCATTGTATGATTTGATTTTGTAATTATGTAAGGTCTCGCATTAATGTTATAAAATTGTTCAAATTATATGTGTGTTTAATCTTGATATTGTGATATTAAAATATGTTTGAATTTTTTTATATCATTAAATATAGAGTAAAATTGGTATAAAATGTGAATATTTCTTGCATGCTTAAAAGTTCAATTTTTATCTTGCTCTTGATTAAAATACAAAACTTAACGTTCTACGCGATATAATTAATAATATATGGATGAAATTTAGTTCTAATGAATTAAGTTACTTTCCTCTTTGTATACTTAATAAAATTTTAATTTATTAAATGAGAGTTTTCAATTAATTAAAATAAAATAAAATCTACAATTTTCTTTGCATTCTTTTTGTATGAGGAATCTTAATGAGAGTTTTCAATTAAATGGTTTATGTTGATCTACCTTTTAAATAATTTTAACAATTAAATTTTATTTAATTGAAACATTAAGAACATGATTAGATAGATAATAATAATAGACAAACTTTACGATTTGAAGGCATTACACAAATTTTAAGTGTGACACATAATAAATTAGTAATTTGTGGCAAGGTTTGAAAGTGCTGCTACCAAATTCACCCAACACTAATTAAATAAGACAGTTTTAAACAAATTCAAAATAAATTTAAAAAGGCATGTAATAAACATTTTTAAAGCTCATAAACATAATATATCAAAAATTTAATTCTAGTTAGATACAAGTCAATCAAGCGACCGCGCTAGAACCACGTGATTCGAGGGGTGCCTAATACCTTTCTCTCAGTCAACAAAATTCCTTAGCTATATTTCTAGTTCGCAGACCAATAAAATAAAGAGTCAATTTCTTTTTTTACTAGAGATTTAAAGAAGGTGACTTGGAACACCAAAATCCAAATCCAAGTGGCGGTTCTGAATCTCATAAACTAATCCCTTTTCAAAATGTCACTCTATTTAAAAAATGTTTTTTTTAAAACTTCATTTCCTTTTTATGAGTGCGAGGTTGGAAAAATATGAGTGTGGCAATCTTGACCTTGCTGATAGGAGGTAAAATTCATTATTTATTGTGATGCGTCACATTCGGGTTTGGATGTTGTGTGGATGTAGGGAAAAAATGTTATAGCTTATATTACGAGACAGATGAAGGTTCATGAGAGCAACTATCTCACCCATGATTTGGAGTTGACAACGATGGTGTTTGCTCTCAAAATCTGGTGGTATTATTTGTATGAGGTTAAGTGTGAGATATTCACTAATCATCAAATTCTTCAGAATGTTTTCACTTAGAAGGATTTGAATTTGAGACAAAGAGGATGGATGTAGTTACTGAAGGATTATGATGAGACCATTCAGTGTCATATGAATAACGCTAATTTGGTGACAGACACATTGAGCTGGACAACAATTAGCATGAGCAATTAAACTTGCTAAGCGGGTGTCTAAGCGCCTTTTGGCCAGAGAATTTTATATTTTGGTTTCTAAATTTATACGATTGGGCATCTCTGAAAAGGGTGGGGTGTTAGCCCGTATTGAGGTTAAATCCACTTTCATAGAGGAAATAAATACTAAGCAATATAAGGATGAGGAATCGGTTAATCTCAAAGGATAAGGTGGTTTCAGGGGAGACCCAAAAAGACACTCTCGATGTTGATGGTGTGCTTAGTTTTAGAGAAAGGATTTGTGTTCCTCGGGTTGGTAACTTGATCCAAAATATTTTCGTAGAGTCATGGTTTGGGCAATTCTGTTCATCCAGGTGTAACCAAGATGTATAGGAATTTGAGGCTACTTTATTAGTGTCCTGGGATGAAGAAAGACATTGCAGAGTACATTTCCAAGTATCATATTTGTCAATAGGTAAAGTATGAACACTAAAGCTCTGCAGGTTCGCTTAAGAAGATCGCTATTTTTTAATGGAAATGAGAGATGATAGCCATGGACTTCGTGGTAGGACTACCAAAGACCTTGGAGAAATATGATTTGATTTGTATTATTGTTGACTAATATACTAAATCAGCTCACTTCATTCCAGTCATAGTGGATTACAATTCTCAACTATTGGCTAAGATTTATGTCAAGAAGATAGTAAGGTTTAATGTGGTGCCCTTTTGTATCATTTCAGAATGCAAGACTTAGTTTACTTTGATATTTTAGGGTAACTTTCCTGAAACATTAAGTTGTACAACTTTCTATCCACAAAACTAACGTCCTATCAGAAAGGATTATTGAGGTATTAGAAGATATGTTAAGGGCTTGTGTATTGATTTTAAGGACCATTGGGATTAGTTCTTACCATTATGTGAGTGCTCCTATAATAATATTTATCACTCTAGAATTGATATGACACTATTTGAGACACTCTATGAGAGGTGATCCAGATCACCCATATGTTGGTTTGAGGCTGGGGATATGAAACCTTTGGATGTGGATTTGGTTAGAGAATCTAAGAAAAAGGTGAGGGGGATTCAGACTAAGTTGTTGGCAGCCCAGAGTAGGCAGAAGAAGTATGCGGATCGCAATATAAGAAACTTGACTTTTTAGGTTGGTGATCAATTTCTATTAAAGGTGTCACCTATGAAAGGAGTCATGAAGTTTTGTAAGAAGGGTAAGCTTAGCCCTCATTACATTGGTTCATTTGAGGTTCTTGAAGGTGTCACCAATGAAAGGAGCCATGAGGTTTTGCTTTTTACTCGGGAATGAGTTATGGGTAAATTGGTATCTACTATAACGACATGATCCTGTCGTTATGAGTAGGCCAATAGTAAAATAATTTAGGCCAAAAAACTTCTCGGGTAGTGGCTTTTTTTGGGGGGGCAACCTTAGATGGAATTTGGGCTAAGTAGGGTATAAGGCCATCCAAGAATAGGTGGGCCATAATGTTGAGGTTTGGTTAATGTTTTCTTGTAGCCTGAATATTAAGGAGTCCATATGACTTTTTTGAATCAAATTCGGGTAAGTAGAACTCTCAAAATTGATCTTGGCGTAGAAGATATATGTTGGGACGTCAAGGAAAGATATTGTGTTGTAGAAATGGTCTTTTCTAGAGTTTTGAGCTTCTGATGTTTCGTCAAGCCCGCTATAGCAGGGTAATTTTTTCTATAACAGCACCCAGCTATAGCAGAGAGAAATGAGATTTTATGCAAAAACATTCCAAAAACTCTTATTTTTCTGCATTTGGTGTTCTTGGACTTTGGAGGGCAATTATGGGCAGATTGCACATTTGTTTTTCCACGAAATTCATCGATCAATGTAAGAATTCGACTCTACAACCTTATGCAGTGATTCTTAAGCCTTAATTCTAGGTTATTGCTCTTGGGAGAACGATTTGACATGATTCCATAGGTGGAAAAAACCTAAGTTAGGAAAGATTATCATATTTTTGCATGGGGTTTAGGATTTGTTGATAATCCGGGTAAATTATAGGTCATTAGTTGTTGATTGTTATTTATATTGTTTGTTTTAGACTAAGAACAAGTTGAGGTACTTCATAAGGGAAAAGATCAAGCTATTTAGAGTTTCCAAGAGGCCTGATTCGAGAAAGGTGATGGTTGTGTGTTTCTGATTTATGTATGTACGCATGTCTACTACTTTGTAGTATCATTTGTGAAATGCATGGTAGAGAGACATATGGAATGACATCATGTAGGTAATCTCATTCAATGAACTTGTGATTTTGACTTGTTGTTTCAAGAGGTCTGTAACGATCCGAACCGTCATTAATAAGGAAAGGAGAAATGTAGGGAAATTGGGTCTCCCATATTGCCAGAGCGGGTCTGATGCCGCTAGGGCGGCGGCACTCTAGCGGGATAAGTTGCCGCTAGAGCGGGATGGGCGAGACAGAATGTAAATAACGCAAAGTCTGATTTTCTCATTTTTCCCAAAACACCTAAATTAGACGTAAATCACCCCAGATACCCTCAAAAGGCTGCCCTAGGCTTGGGAAAGAAAGAGGAAGATATTTCTAGCGCAATGACGACGATAGCTTGCGAATTCTTGGTCAAATCCACCGTCACGAGGACTGGAAACATGGAGTATAGCCATAATTCCGTGCAAATGCTTCGCGCCTAGGTAGGCTAGGTTTATTAATTGAGTAGTATAAATTTGTGACTCACTCTTTAATATATTGACGATTGACGGTAGTATTCATGCATAAGATTTTGTGCACCGAAAAAGAGATGATTTTACATATATTACTGAGTGTTACATCGAACATATACCGTAGGAGGAAGCCATATCCCGTGAACTAGGATTATGTGATGATTGGTCCTCCGTTGTGAAATAAACTTGTTAATGTCTTCATGAATGCATACATGTATGGAATTAGAAATAATATGGATCGTAACTAATGAAAATACTGAGTATGAACAATTATATGCCATGAATCAACATTTGATTGTATGATTGTGATAATGTACATTGTGGTTGTGATTGTGGCTTGTTGAATGGATCGGATGTCACGCTCTGGCATACTAACTTGGATCGGGTGTCACACTCCGGCATACTAACTTGGATCGGATGCCACGTTCCGGCGCATATATGGGATCGGGTGTCACGTCCGGCACACTAACTTGGATCAGGTACCACGTTCCGGTACCCTAACAGTTTGGGTATGGGTTCCATGAGAGGATCATTGGCTAGTCGTATATGCATATTTATGTGATATTGAGAATGTGTAATTGTACATTGCTTCTAGGACTGTTTGACTGAATTGTAATTATGTATAACTATATTAATGTGGTGTGCTTGGTTGTTAGCTATTTTGTTATTAAATGAACAGTGAAGGGCTAGGTCCAATCCTGAATAAGATATGATAAGTAGAGGCCGAGAGTCTAGGTGAAACTATGTGTCACTTAGAGAGGTGGTCTGTGTTAGTGACTGCTAATTACAGGAGGTGGTGATGGGTTGTAAGTGCTAAGTAGTTAGGTGTTACTCTTGTTGGGGAATTGCATGGGAAGGGTTATAAGCCTTAATAGGGTGAAGTATGAAGCCAAAGCCTGAGTGGTTTGGTGAAGCGAGGAAGGGTTAGAACCTCTAAAAATATTTGGGTATTAGAAAGGTGGAGGAATGAACAATCTTATTGCATGTTTCTTACTAGTCGATTTCTTATATTATGCGGTCGGGAATCGGGTTGACCAATAATGCCCACCAGTACATGTGGTTATACTGATACTACTCTTGCTATGCCTTTTTGGCATAGTCTGGTTGCAGGGTCAGTGATGTTTCATAGGTGAAGACGAAGATAATCTCCAACAATTTTTACTCTTCTTTCTGCATGGTGGGAGCTGTGTCATTATAATTTGTTACACCTTGTGCTCTTAGTAGCTCTTGTACCTGTTTAGACTAGATCTCTGGGGTGTTAATTACATTACAAGTCTTAACTCATGTTGTTGTCAAGGTTCTTATTTTAAAAAATAGTATATATGAATTCTCTTATTCGTCAGTTTTCTTAATTTTTTGCATTTTTATTATGTTTGGGGTTTGAGGGTTCTCCTACTTAAGAGCTAAAGTAGATGCCCGCACGGCCCGGTGGATTTGGTCGTGACATGGTCTTGTTCATTGTGCTATGTGATTTTGTATGATTATTTGTGATTGTTGGCTATCTCGGGTACCACGCCGATACACTAATTATGGATGGCTCAGGTACCACATCAATATACTAACTATGGATGCTACCACTCCAATGCACTAAGAACTTGGGTTTGGATTCTTGAGAGGACCATGTATGTAATTGAGGTTCCATGAAAGGATCGTGTATATGCATTGTTATCATTTATAATATGTAGTTATGCATTGGTTGAACCAAGTGTTGTTGTTTCATAACATGTGACTGAAAGTAAGTGGTTTATAATTGTTGTTATGTTATGAATTGTTTTGTATTAGTGTACTGTAGTGATTGTTTACATTCGTATCTTGGATTGACCGTGTAATCCTACCAGTACACATTGGCTTGTCTACGATACTCTATCTATCCTTTTTCTTGTTGAGTACATGGCATCTTTCTGCGACTAATTCGAGACCTCAGTTGAGAGACGCCTGATTTCCGAATCCTAGGGTGAGTTACATCTTTCAGGATGCCATGGGTTCTTCTTATTTTCTTGTCCATTTTTTCGGACACAGATACAAGTTCTAGCTTTATGTTTAGTTTTTGGGTTGCATCCCTTGTTTGACTATTATAGAGTTTTAGTTATGATGACTAAGTTTTTAGGAGTTATTTCCATATAAGCGTTTTGGACTAAAGGTTGAGTTTATAGGGACTCAACTATTTAGTTGTCTAACATATTTTACTTTATTTATGATAAACATGATTTAGATTTAATGGTATTGGGTTGGTTGGGTTAGTTTTGGTTCTCCCACTAATTTTTTTTTGTGTGGGTGTCACTCACGACGGCCTGGGTCGTAACTGATGAGTCCACGATTTGGACTTATTTAGGCTTTTATTTTAATAGATTTAGTGTCCTCAAATGCATATTTTGTGCCAATAACTAATGTAAATCCTTGAATTTCAGGTATTTTGATTGAGGAACAAAGCATGAACACTATTGAGCAAAAAGGAGCAAGGCATCTCAAAGAACGAAGGAAAGAAGGCCTGAGGATCGCCTAACCCATTAGGCGAGTCGCCGAACAGCCAGGGTCTCGCCTAATGTTCCAGAGTGCTAAGCCCTGAAGGAGAAAATCTAGTCGGCAAGAGAAATGAGCAGTCTGCGAGTCACCAAATGGTTCTGCGATGCAGTGTCATATCGCCCAAAGTTATAGGACCTGAAGATGCTGAAGGCAAAAGCAAAACGGCGATGAAAAATGACCAAAGGGTGGATTGACGATCCCGACTAACTGCACCGACTGAACCTCCGCAACACACTTTTTGACAACTATAAATACTTGTTTAAATTTTTAGCTTAGTATCTGATCTCTTGTGGAAACATAATGTTTTTTAGTTTTTGAAGTTGAGAGCTTAGAACTGAATAGAGAGACAATATTTCCTTAGCTTTGAAGATTTGAAGATTTCCATTTCGAAGAAATTTGAAGTGGGTGTTGAAGATTCTTCATCTTAGACCTTTGTAAAGACTATATCAATCCTACTCAGTTGACAGAAACACAACTTGGTAACAATTTTTACCTTTTTACTATGTCTAGCTAAAACCCCAATTCTTGGGGTGTGATTATGTGATTAAGGGTTGATTTAAATGCTAATTGATAGTTTATTTGCTGTTTAAAAGTTATTTCGTTCAGTAATTGTGGTTGGATTTAATGGATTGTAGTTGCAAATACAATCTTAACTTTGTGTTTTGGTTTGCTCGAGAGAGAGGGGTTTTAAAACCAAAATTACTGAATCGATGGTCTGTGGGTATTAGGTTGTCATGAGTTCAGCTCGAGAGAGTGAATCCTAAACCCTTTTCTACACATTCAGCTCGAGAGAGTGAATGGACTAAAGCGAAGGTTGTGCTCCATTGCTGCTTATTGGTGTTCGAGAGAAACCAATTTGATTCGAGGTTAATTGTTCGAGAGAAAGTTTACCCCCACTAAAGTCTAGCTTATTCACCGTTTTGCAGTTGTTTACTATTAATTGCAATTACCCGATTGTTTACTTTATCCCATAATCCAATCACATCCTAAGAATCCCGTCTCCATATTCGTATTTTCGTGATATTTGTTGTTTTAGTTGATAATACAAACAAACCCATTTGATATTTGACACTTGTGTCACCTAAAATTTAAACCATGTTTTTATTCGTAAATGCTTTTAGCTATGATTGACTAGAGCATATTCATACTTGCCTATTGATTCTCGATTACGAACCACTCCCTTGGTACACTCGTGCTCAATTGAAAGTAAATAAGTCAAATGGACCCTCATAAGCCGATGAGTACATGAAGGGTTAAAGAAACTAATGGCTAAGTTTAAAAGATAACCCAAAACTGCAATGACCATCCACAGACTCGAAACGCGGTAAATGCAATGTGAAGAACCCAAATGAATTACCAAGTCAAGGATCTAACCTGACTAATAGAAGTGATGCTTGGCCTTTAACCGTGGCTAGTAGACATACACATGGACCTCGAACCATGGATAATGGACATGCGCACAGACTTGAATATAGTAATTATGTGCACGAACCTCGAACCGTGGACAATAAACTCTGAATGTCTCCAAACCACCAACTCTTCCTCATAGAGAACAACATTGTAGAGCACAACCGTCTTTAGAGTTACCAGGGACGGACTCCATCCTCAAATCCAAGACCCAATCCAATATAGCCTACAGGGCTCGAAACCGCCAAAGAACACCTCTAGATCGAATCATATGAGATAATTTGTCGCGTAACTAAGAATTCATACTATCAAACCCAAGTATATTATATCAGTCTACAGGGAGCTAAGTCATTCAAAGCGACATCGGAGAATTTTTAAGGTAAAACGGCTCCAAATCGCAAGTCTAAGTCAACATTATCCTACGCCTAGGATAAAACCAAGAACAAGCTACCAATATCAATGTAAATGATAATACGGAAACCACAAGGCATGATACAATCAATGCAACTAAAGTAGGCATACTCAATTATTCGAAAAACCCAAAAATAAGGCTAAGGCATGAATTCTGACTATTTAACATGATATGAGAAATAATCTAATATGAAGCTATCTAATCAACATGAATTTACTCCTACAAGCTCAATCTCAAGAGAGATAACTCGTAGCATACCTCAAAACTGGCGCACGTTCCAAAACCACTATTTTGGAGCTTTCTCCTTTCAAATGGTTTTTGATCACTATCACACTGTCAAATAAATGATTCCAATGTCATTACAGACGTTTTGACACCATATTTGCAATAATTGAAGACGAGCTCAAAAGTGAGACAAAAATAAAATTGTAGGACCCGCACCGGGAATACCAAAATTGACTATGTTAATTGATCTCTTATAGCTCAAGAAATTTGTGGCCCAAAAATGGGCACATTCCAAGCTCAGATACAAGCAAATCCGTCCATGCAATAAAATGAAACACAATCACCATTAAAGAGCCAAAGATGGTCTTTCGAGACAAAATGTTACCTCAAAGAAAAGTCCTCTGCACCCGATGATCTCAATTCGTAGCCTCAACAACCCCAAGACATAGAACCAAAGATCATCTCAATCAGAGCTCTAACTCAACTTATCGAGTACACAAATTTGGAAATAGAGGTAAAATTAGGGTTGGTCTTATTTAAAAGACCAGTCGAGTGACCTCTACGAACACGATGGTCAACTCTAACCCTTCTTTGCGAATGCAGAACCGCTTTTTTGAATGTGAAGGGTTAGGGACCCAAACATCCGCGAACTCAAAGTCTATCCCTCGAAAGCGATGACTAAACCAATTAGTCCTCGCGCGCGACACCTTGCTCGTGAATGCGAAGATCAAAGTTTTGGGCTTCCCGAACGTGATGCTAGGCGGGCGAATGTGAAGAGAAAATGGGGTTGCACTAGCCGGTGCTACACCGACCCATATTTGCAATGTGTAAGATGTCCCGATGGGAACTCGGGATTCGTTCGGAACTCCGTGCATGCAAATGGACTATGCTACCCCACCAAATTCAGAATTCCATACTCAATGACGATGTTGAAACATCTAATCGAGGTCATTTCGATAATATGTGGGTCCCACATCCAACTGTCAGAATTGCATTTTGAAGTCGTTTACATAAAGTTTTGACCAAAGTCAACCATTTAAGTTTTAAAAGCTCCAAAACACAAAAACTCACATAAAAACAAAACAAATGACCAGGTAACTGAACTGTCAGTCCCAACAAGTCATAAATGATTTGGGATCAATATAAGAAATCTCTAAATGCCGGAAACGATACAATAAAGAAAAAACGACCTCGAGGATCCTTACAGTAATACACAAGGGTATTTGTTTGAGAGATAAGTTCAAAACTATTACATGAATAACTTGGTTATTTATGTATTAATTTTATACCATGTTTGATTTGCAAATAGGATAAAAATTATCCATGTGTTAATTTCATACAATGTTATGTTGGTAGGTTTTCAAATATTGTATAAAAGTTATTCATGTATTAATTTTATACGGTGTTTGGTTGTGTTTTCTATAATCTTACATAATAAATACTTACATAATTTATGTATAATTTATAAGGGATAAAAGGTAGAATAATTTATGTGGCTATTAGTTATACATGTATTAAAATAGTAAATCACATATTTATCTTATTAATTTACTATTAGAAATAAATTTTATGTGAAACTTTTATAAAATATTAGGAAAAGCCTATATTTTGATAAACGCAAGGATGCATGTCATCAGTTGGACATTTTCCAAGGAAGCATGGCGATAAACTATCGTGAGCGCCGTGCTTATTTGTTATTTATTTAAATTTTAATTGCATAATTCTATTCAATATAAAAAAAAAATAAGTTAATTGCTTTTAGTATTTGTTATTTATTTATTGTTTCTATTGACATTTATTTAATTTTAATTTATTATTTATATAGTTATTTATTTTAATAGATATAATAAATATTAATTCATCAAACATTTTGGAATTGAGAAATATATAAGGTCTTGACTAACAAGAGTCCACAATTGGAAAGAGGAAGGCACAACTTAGTTGGTGACCTTCGCATACCCTTAATCACATGACATATATCGTATTCATTTACTTTTTATAACATATAATTTTAAAATATTGAAAAAGCATTTACAAAGAGCAAATTAAATGTGACAATAGAAGGGACGCAGCCTCATATTTACGATCGAAAATATTGTTCTAAAAAATGGTGTTTTGAATTGCAGAGGTAGGGTATATAATAATGCTCTTCTATATATATGGTTATTACTACCTAATATACTGACCTTCTACATATACTATTACTACTACCTATTGTTCTAAACATGTTTTGAATTGCAAAGATCGTATATATAATAATTACCTTCTATATATAATGTTACTACTACCTATATACTGACCTTCTATATATACTATTACTACTATCTATTGCTCTAAATATGTTTGTTTTGAATTGCAAAGGCAATGTATATAATATTGACCTTCTATATATACTATTACTACTACTACCTATACTGACCTCCTATATATACTATTATTACTACCTTCTACACATGGAACGGTTACTCTCAGATTCATTAATATAATAAACCGTAACTGAATACAGAGTATACATACATAGTCTGTTATTCATTAATATTATATATAGTAACAGAGAGCATATACATATATAGTTTGTTATTCATTAATATAATATAATATAATATATAGTAACAGAGAGTATACGTATATAGTCTGTTATTCATTAATATAATATACAGTAACAGAGTATATACATTTATAGTAACAGAGTGTGTGTATATTCTGAATTTCATGTTCGATAATTCGGTAATTGGTAGTTAAAAGTAGATATCAAATATCGAATTTTTAAATTTTGGTTTGGTTATTCGATAATAAGTAAATCAAACTTCGGTTTTGTACGGTATTCGGTAATACCGTATTGAAGTTGTAGTCGATTGTATTACAAAGCTAATACTATTACTCTAATTATTTCTATTTTTCTATGTGGGGACACAATATAATATAAGATCAACAAGTAAGAAGACATCAAGAAAAGCAAATTGACACAACTAAAGATCATATGTATTTGGGTTGTTTATGTTTAGAGTGTGTTTGGTATGAAGGAAAAAGTTTTCCTAGAAAATGTTTTCTTGGTAAATTATTTGGTTTCTAACTTATTTTCTCATGTTTGGTTGGTGACGGAAAAATATTTTCCGGAAATATTTTCTAGTGTATGATTGGTAAATGAAAAACATTTTTTAGAAAATATTTTTTTATATTTTGCTAGAGAACAGAAAATACTCTTTAGAAAAATAGTTTTTTTCCCAGGAAATCAACCCCAATAATCGATCCAGCACACGGCCTCGACACCCGATCCGAGACCTGACCCTTACTCCCGACAGAGGACCCGACATTCAAACAAGAAACCGAACCTAATCATGACCCAAATCAGGACACGATCTCAAGACCCAATCCAGGACCTAACCCGACTCCAACCCGAGACCAGACATTCGAACAAGAATATCAACTCAACATCTGAACCTGAACCCGACCTGAGATCCGACCTCGACCCGACCTGACCACGACTTCTTACCCCAACATCCGAGTTTAGATCCAATTAAAATGTAATTCGACCCAGACCTAACCCCAACCTAAGACCTGACCTTAACCCCAACCCAAGACTCGACCCTTACCTCAACCCGAGACCCAACCCTGACCCCAATCTTAGATCCAACCTTGACCCCAACCCGAAACCCCAACCCTAACCTCCACTTGTGACACAAACCCGATGCTGACACCCAACTTAAGACCCAACCTCGACCGAAACTCGAGAGCCCGAGCCTCAACTAGACACCTAACCCTGACCTAAGTCCAAACCCTAAGATCTGACCTCGACCCCGACCTAACCCTGACCCGAGACCCCAACTCGACACTCGATTTTGACCTCGATCGGAGACCTAAAGTGGAGACTTGACCCCAACCTAAGACCCGACCCTAACCCAAGCCCAAGACTCGACCCTTACCTCAACCCGAGACCCAACCCTGACCCCAATCTGAGATCCAACCTTGACCCCAACCCAAGACCCCAACCCCATCCCTAACCTCCACTTGTGACCCAAACCCGATCTTGACACTCGACTTGAGACCCGACCTCGATCGAAACTCGAGAGCCCAAGCCTTAACTAGACACTCAACCCCGACCTAAGTCCGAACCCTAAGACATGAGCACCACCCTGACCCTGACCCTGACCTAACCCTAACCCGGGACCCCAACTCAACACTCGATTTTGACCTCGATCGAAGACCTAGAGTGGAGACTTGACCCCGACCCTTACTCCTATCTTGAGACCCCAATATGAGATACAACTCTAACATCTAACTTGAGACCAACCCTAAAACTGACCCAAGACCCAACCTCAACCTCGAGACTCAACCCTAACTCAAGACCCGAACCTGACCCCGATGTGAGACCCCAACACCCAACCCCAACCTTGACCCAATAGCCAACCCCGACCCTAACACTCAACTCGAAACCCAATATCAAACTCGACCCTAACTCAAGACCCAACAGTGACCTCGACCCAGACCTCGAGTCGAGACCTGACCCCAACCCCAACTTTAACGACCCAAGATGTCGACCTGAGATTCGACCCTAACCTAAGACCCGACCCTAACCCTAACCCTGACTCAAGATTCATCTCAACTCAATCTGGAACTCGGGAGTTAGATCTCAAATCGAGGTTGAGAGTCGGGTCTCGAATCATGAATTAGGGTCAAATCTAGGATTAGTGTTGAGAATCGATACCCGAGACATAATTTAGGATGGAAAGTTGAGGTGTGAGGTTCAAAATGATTTTGGAAAATGTTAAGGGAAGTCATTTTCCTCGAATTTGAGGAAAATAAGTTGATTTGGAGAATATTTTCCAAAACATTTAAGTCAACCAAACATGAGAAAATATTTTCTGAAAACATTTTCTTTCATACCAAACATACCCATTGTCTTTAACTTTTTCTTTGGACTTGTACCAATGAGTAATGGACTTGTTGATATATGACATTCATTACGTAAATAATTTGGTATTCAGAAAATACTGCATATCACGGTACTAATGTCTCATACCTGAATACCGTAATTCTAAATTTTACTTGTGAATACTTTACTGAATGACCGAATACCAAATTACCAAAACTTTGGGTTCAGTAATTCAGTTTTTGATATTTTATACATAATCTTATCCTTAATTTTGTACTGTATAAGAGATTAGAACTTGAAGATGAGGTAGAATTTCTTTTCCGTAGACAAGAGAAGTATTTGGAACAAAACATATAAAAAAAAACAACTATATATAGACGGAAGATTAAACCTAAGTAAATTACAAAATAAATAATAAGGAAAGGATTCTATTTGAAGAATACTTTAGTTATAAAGATAATTAAATAATCATTTTTAAAAAATAGTAAATAACAATTTTATTTATTATAAATTTTCTTGCATCGAGTAGAGTTGCAAGAAATTGGTTTATATATAGAAGATTTATTTGGATTAAAAATTGGAGTTTTCTGTCACTTGGTTTCGTGCCAATTTGTTTGAAGCATCCATCAAATCTGATTTATGAACAAATTTTAAAGTTTCAAAGATATACGAAGTAACATAAAATATTATGTTAAGTATCCCAAAGTACAATATTATAGAGTATCATATTTGGGAAAACTTTTAAGGGAAAACTACGTAAATTCCACCAGTTTAGATTCTAATTACTAGAAAACTCGATAGTTTTTTATATTACTTTCTATACATTTTTGGCTATGGGATACATGTATTACGACCCGTCAGATACATGTATTCATCAGGTTTTAAAGGTCGAGTTACATGATTTAATACTTTTGAAATAAATATTTTAACTTATTTTCTTAATTAAAGGAGTAACTTATGGGAAATTAACAAACAAAACGGATTTGGATGATCCTTCCATATTAACTATTACCAGTTTTCCTAAAAACTCCAAATCATAATTTCTTTTGAGTATAATTACTTTAACAACTTTTGAGTATTTATTCTTTTGAGTATAATTATCCGTCTGATACATGTATCCCACAAGTTTTGAGTATAATTACTTTAACAACTTCTAAAAAAAATTTAAAATCTAATTTCTTCCATTTATTTTCCAGCAACAATAAAGTGAACAACTTTTTTTAGAAATTCGAATTTGTTTTTTTGAATTTTGTGGTTTTTTTCAATTCTTCATGTTTAGAGAACAATGTGCATCTCACACTATGTATCTGATTCATGAACCTAATTTAATTAGGTGTATCTGCTATATACGTATATCTGATACATAACATGTATTTGAAAGTTGTTATGTATCTGAAGCATGTATCTATCAATCTTTTCAATGGAATTTGATTTGATAAATATGCATAACCGTCTTAGATACATTAAAGTAAACACACTAGATCATGACAGAAAAATCTCAGATACATACAATAACATCCTCAAATACATGATAGAAAATAACTCATTTATATTTAATAAAAAATACATATACATTTGATAAATAAACAAGTATATAGAATAAGGATAGAGATACAACGTTTGCTAGACGTATCTAAATGTCTTATGATATATATAAGGGATATACATAGATGAAGGATAAATACATAGAACATTTAGATACGTCTAGCAAACATTGTCTCTATAAATTTATCATAAATTCACGAAGTTCGAAACTGAAATCCAGTGGTAATATGGCTCTAGATCTTGTCTTACAACTTCTTTTTGTCTGTTCTAACAATCTGTTTTCGATAACCGTAGTTGTTGTAATACCCATCCCATTCCCATTTTTTACGATGAAACACCACCACCGGCTATGATTGTATTTCTCTGTTTTCAATTCAGTTTTTGATGATTTAGTAAAGAAGATCTATGAGGGAGAAGGAAGAAACAAAGAAAGGAGATGAACTTGGGATAGGAGATTGAGGATGAAAGAAGAGAGAGTAGGTAGAGGTCAGTGGCATAGCCACAGCCATCAATTGGACACCCTTCGTCGGAAAACTATGGTGTATGCAATGGCGTAGCTATAGCCACCCCATTGGACACCCTTCGTCGAAAAATTACGTTGTGTATATATATATGTCAAATTCTACATTTAAAGGATATATATTTAAAGTTGGACACCCTTGACAAAAGCTATGCATTTGGC
The DNA here is from genome assembly GCA_029582605.1 of Solanum gracilifrons. Lineage (NCBI taxonomy): Eukaryota > Viridiplantae > Streptophyta > Magnoliopsida > Solanales > Solanaceae > Solanum > Solanum gracilifrons. The sequence continues at coordinate 15,917 of JAJOOH010033073.1, forward strand.
GTAGTGGAAATGGGTGTCTATTAAATGAAGGAGATTCGGGTTTGAACCCCAAATATCCCAATTTTTTTTTTATTTTGACAGTCACACACCATTATTCTTGGACACCCTTAATAAAATTTCTGGCTCCGCCACTGATAGAGGTGATGGAGAACGTGAGGGGTGGGGGGAGATATACGATTGTCATAGGAGTTTGGGGGGACAGTTGTTAATGTGCCTTTAATTAAGGAATTTAAATTTTAAGATAATTATTCAATAACACATTCGAGGAATTTGTGTATGTGATTTAACTTTTTAAAATATATGGTATAATTATTAAAAAGTGGTATTATAAGTAATATTTTTAAACTATAGGTAAAATATGTATATATGATAGTTAAATATGTCTAATTGCGTATGTTTTGCTAGATTACATATAAATTATCTTGGTATAATTTTGTTTGCTTCATACCAAACACACGCTTAATGTATATTATGTGTATAGGCATACCTAATAAATGTATAATTTCTATATACCGATTAGGAAAAGTAAATATCGAATTTGAATCCGGTAAACTTTTTAAGGAAAAATTTTCTTGTTTATATGACAAAAACAAACAATAGCTTACAACTAAAAAATAATCCGTACACTATAATCGGCACTAATATAATATGGGTAGCCCATGTTATTAAGAGGGACAATGGGGGGGGGGGGGGGGGGGG
>JAJOOH010033074.1:0-12864 GCA_029582605.1 Solanum gracilifrons
CTTAATGTACTCAATCTCAAAGAACCCATTTCCCAAATGAGCGTGGTGTGGAGGCATGAGTCCTCGTATGTGTGCTTGATATTGTGATTGATTGCGTACTTGCTTCCGTTGTCACTTGTTCATGTTGTTTGTTTATTGCCACCTGCTAAGTGTCATAGTTGATTTTATACTATTATTCATTGTATATTAGTTTCTATTTTAGGTTGGCCGATGATACCTACTCAGTACGTGCTCCTTGTAATGACCCCTACTTGTGTTTTCTTTGTTTTCTTTTGTGGAGTGCAGCAAGTGTACCATCGACTTCGACTCGCCCTCAGCTCTAGCCAGTCTCCAACACATCAGATTTCAGGGTGAGCTATTCCTTTTAGCTCGTGCTGAATTCTCTCAATCAAGGCATGATGTCCTTAAATTTTGGACATAGACCATCTTATTTACTTATTTTGGTGTCTTTAATACTCTTAGACTTGGTATTTTGAGAACGGATGTCCTTGATGTGATGACTTTCAGATTTTGGGGAAAATAAGTGATAGACTTTAGAGGTTTATTTGATTGGTTACTTTAATAAGTTTTGAGCTTCGCATTATTGTTGTTATTTGTAGTTGAACAATTGATATGTTGGATTTGTTGGTTTGCTCACTTCGGAGGTTAAGTGTGGGTGTCACTCATGACTAGTTTTGGGTCGTGACAATTTATGAGGACTTAATGATACGTTCCTTCACATAAATTATGATTTATTACTATTCGTTTTTTTCCTTCAAAAGGGAACAAATTATTTAAAAGGGGATAAAAAAGTTATATTCCTTTCGACTCAAAATAAATGTTATTTTGATAAAAATAAACCGTCCTAGAAGTAAGAGTCGTTTTAGAAATTCAAGACAATAATGCTTGATTTGTTATGTTTTTTTGTGTAAATTTTTTCTGGTTGGGCGATGGGTTTCGAAAGATATCTACTTGTTTGGTCAATTTGACATGAAGATTAAATTAATACCCGGAAAATCAACAGACACTGTTGTGACATTTTATATATGCATAAAATTAGTATTCTTGTATTTTAAAATTTTTACTTTATTTTATTTAATATGTTAATGAATTTGGATCACTAATGTAGTTATTATTTTCATATCAATAAAATTATGACGAGATTGATTTTGAATATCTGGGGAATGTGGCTGGACCTATTACCGTTTAAACAAATATTTACGTTGGTGGATTGGGTGATAGAGAAGAGAAAATCAACTTGTGGTTTGATCTATCACAAGATATTCTATGAAACCTTCACCAAATTGTGTAAACATTACTAGCATTAAAACTATCATAATCACACCATAACGCTTTTACTTAAAACTTGATATGTTCAATCTTTTAAATTGTTAATTATAATAAAATTAGTTTTTGCAGGCGTTACACGTGTGCCTCATGTGCATTTTGTGCAGCATCTCGGATGTCAATTGATGTGATTGTTTGAACAATGGTAATATTTTTCTCCTTTAACTTGTTAAATAATTTTCACATAGTCATACATATATTATTTTTTTCATTCAGTGTTTGGTATCATATTAACACCTGATTAAATTTAAATTTGTACATTACAGATCCATTTTTAAAGGCGACACACTAAAAATTTATTTATTTCTTTCATAGTACATTAGCTTCTAAATGTATGCATAAAGCCAAAATTCTTGTATCTTAAAACTGTTACTTCGCTTTTATTTAGTCTTTGAATGAATTTGGATCACGCAGTTGTTTTCATATCAACAAAATCATAAAGTGGATAATTTTACATTTCTAAAGAATGTGGCTGAGAAATCTATTATTATTCAAACAAATGTTTACGTTGGTAACTAATTGGACTATAGAGGAGAAAGTCAACTTGTGATTTGATCCAGCACAAGACTTCCATACTTATTCTATTCTATGAAACCTTAACAAAATTGTGTAAGTTTTATTTATTTATTTTTAATTTTTTTTTGCACCCTTATAAGCATCAAAACTATCACAACAGTGGTGGAGCCAGAAATTTCGTCAAGGGTGTTAAAACTTTAAAAGAGTCGATAATTTTTTTTAGCAGAGTAGGTGCACAAAACATTTTTTTATTTTTACTGATGAATGGATATACCCAAACTTAAAAATTAAATTACAATGTTTTAAAATTCGAGATAATTGTTGAAACTTCTTTTTCCACATTTATCCTTTCTTTTAATAAGATTCTTAACTATTTTATATTTTCTAAAAGAATTAGTTTAGAAATAATCAAAAGTATAATAGTGAATGATAATCTTTAATTTTATCTTTAAAAATAATTTATCGAGAGTGTGTTTTTTAAAAAAAAGTTATAACTAATAATTCATTTAATATAGATTGAAAATATATAAAAATAAAATAAAATATTAATTATTAGGTTAACTAAAATTTAAGGCTAGAAACACAAAGGAAAAACAGGGATGATAATGGCTATTTATGTGTTTTTTTTTTTGTTAAAAAACATAGCTAGTGAGGATCAAACCACAGACCTCAAAGATACAAATACACACGCTTACCGCTAGACTATGAGCTACTATTGGCAAAAGAATGTTCAATTTATTATATATGCTCATATTAGACAATATTCTATATATATACACCGTACAATTTCCCGATGAAGTGTATTCGTCTGACCACCCTTACTTGGCTACCACAATTACACCAAAACGTTTATACATGATTTAAATTCTATATGTTTATCTTTTAAATTTTTATCACTGAAATTATAATAAAATTAATATTTGTGTGCGTTTAATGTGCATCATCCGTGCACCTTGTGTGTTAATTGATGTGATTGTTTGAACAATGCTAATATTTTTGTCCCTTTTAAAACTTGTTAAATAATTTCACACAGTCGTACAAACTTTCTGCATGGAAAAGATACACCATTGGTTCACTTTTACTTGTCACTCTTTGATTTGACACATCCATCAAGAAAATAATTATTGATATAAGTATTTTATAACATTAGCCCTATTAATTGATGTTTAGTATTAGCTCTTGATAAATAATTTAGAGAATATTAGTATATAATGTTAAGGGTAAAACATGGGAAAAAAATTTGTTTATTCTTGATATGTGAAAAGTGATAAGTAAAAATAAAAATCTATTTAAAGAATAAGTGACAAGTAAAAGTGAACGGACGAAGTATATCAAAAGATGTTATGTTGCATGATGATCAAGTGGAAAATCCATCGTATTGTGGACAAGGGGCGGTTGGTAAGGGTTAAAAAAAAGTCATTGGCCTTAGGTCCCCAATTTTAGGGGGCCCCATTTTTTAGTTAATTAGGTAAGATTAAATTTTAAAAAAAAATTAGAACTACGACAACAATTGCAAACGGCATTAATGAAGTGATAGATATGACAATTACTTATTACCTTTCCAATAAAAAATTGTGTACTTTTTTTTTTAATGTACAAGTTATCTTCTTTTTTTTTAACCTTATTCTTTTTCTAATTTTATTTTTATATATTCTATCCTCCTCTCTTCTTCTCTTCTATTTCTTCTCACTTTCTCTTTTCTAATCTTACATCTCTCTTATTCAAAGCTTAAGAATTTACTTGTTCTATCGATAGTTTATATTTTAAATTTATAATTTTTTAATTTTTTTAGGGCCTCTAGTTTGATTTTGACCTTAGGCCACCAACGGGTTTGAGCCGCCCCTGTTGTGGACAAAAACAGGGACCAAACATCATACTTTCCCATCAAAAATAAAAGTTTACTTTTTTTTTCTCATCCTTTCTATAATACCTCATAAGTTCTTAAATTTAGATCTGACCATAAAAATCTAAAATAGAAGTTTGCAGAAAACTTTGAATTTTACGGATGTCATCTACATGCCGTAAAAGAAATTATGGACCGATGGGATTCGTAGATCAAATTACAGAGTCAAGGAAAAAATCAGTTTTGACATATACTTCAAAATCTATAAAAGAAAAGAAACAAAGAAAAATTATCTACTTTTTAACCGAAATATTTTAAAATATTGAACAAAACTATCCAAATCTTCATAATAATAAACAATCTTTTTATAATAAAGATTCAAGTTGTTGTATTTAAAACGAATGACTAACATCTTATTGACTTTGAATTAATTTTTCCTGTTATAAATAATAAGACACTTCCATTTTTTTCATTTTATATGTGTATATCTTTAAAGTTTCAAATTAAAATTTGACTTTGGATTACTAGTTTTATGAGATGTCTTTGACGATATCTATGATAAACAGTAACTAGAGAGTATACTTTGATGAAGAAGACAATTTCATTAAGATGAATTTACAAGCTTACTTACAATGTATATAAGTAGTCTATTTATACTACATTGTATACACCTTGATGCCTTCTTTTAATATAACTAACATTATGTTTCTATAACTAACATTTTGGTAACAAACTAACTAGTTCCTAACTGATTTCCGGAAGTAGTTATGCAGTTCTTTCTTATTTGAATTATGTCAACACTCCCCCTCAAGCTAGGAATAGCAAAGATGTCTAATATTCCTAGCTTGGATAGTAGAAACTCATGTTACTCATGTTGAGACCTACTCATGCCTTTGGTCAGGATATCAGCAGGTTGATTGTGAGTAGATATATAGCTGACTTTGATTAACCCTTGTTGAAGCTTTTCTCTGATGAAGTGACAGTCGATTTCAATATGTTTAGTGCGTTCATGATAGACAGGACTAGCAACTAGTTGGATGGCTGACTTACTATCACTATACACATGTACTGGAAGCTGTATCTCTGCATCTAAATCCTTCGGCATTCCTATTAACCACACTAATTCAGCAATAGTAAATGCTAAACTTCTACACTCAGCTTCAGCTGAGCTCCTTGAGATTGTAGTTTGTTTCTTAGATTTCTATGAAATCATAGATTCTCCTAGCTTGATCACATAGCCTGTAACATAATTTCTTGTAAGAGGGCATGCTGCCCAATCTGCATCACAAAATGCATTCACTTCATTGTTTGAACTGTTAGACAGTAGAATTCCTTGACCTGGATGTTTCTTGATGTATCTAACAAAGTGCAGCATCCATGTGAGATTTTTTTGGTTGTTGTAAGAATTAACTTAAGGTTTGTACACTAAAAGAAATGCCAGGCCTTGTCATGTTTAAATACAACAGTTTTCCAATCAACTTTTGATAAGAACCTTGATCTACCAGTGGATCTTCTTGTTTATCTCTTGTCTGATCATCATACTGCTTAGAGGTTAGCTTGATATTCACATCAATAGGAGTTCCAAAAGGCTTTGCACCTGATAGCCCAACTTCAGAAATAAGCTGAACTGCATATTTTCTTTGATGCATCACCACTCCAGTTTCAGCCCTTGCAAACTCTATTCCAAGAAAGTTCTTTAGTTCTCCTAAATCTTTTATTTTGAATTTATGTTGTAGAGCTTCTTTTGCATCTTCTACTAGTCTTAAATTATTTCCTGTAATCAATATGTCATCAATATATACCAGTATTATTGTGGTACCTTCAGATGTCTTCTTAGTGAACAAGAAGTGATCATACTACCTTTGCCAGAATTCCAGTTTTTTAAGTGCTTCTGTGTAGTGCTTGTTTAAGCCCATATAGTGACTTTACTAGTCTGCACACCTTCTTTTCCCCCTGACTGGTAAAACCCTGTGGCAAGCACATATATAGCTCATCTTGTAGATCACCATTTAGGAAGGCATTATACACATCCATTTGATATATATGCCACCTTCTTGACACAACCAAGGCCAAGATGGTTCTCACAGTAACCATCTTCACCAAAAGAGAAAAGGTTTCCTTATAATCTATTCCCTCTTTTTGACTATATCCTTTAGCTACTAACCTTGCCTTGTACCTCTCTATTTCACCTGTGGACCTGTACTTTATTTTGTAGATCCATCTGTAGCCAATTGCAGGTTTTCCTTTAAGCAAATCAACTAGTTTCCAAGTATTGTTTTTTTGTAATGCCTGTATCTCAGCCTGCATTGCTTCTATCCACTTTGAATCTTTAGTTTCTTCTGCATAAGTATTTGGTTCAGTGATTGTAGAAGTTGAGTGGAATAAAAGCTTGATAGGATTTAGACAAATGCTAGTGATTGTAGAAGTTGGGGCAATAAAAGCTTGATAGGATTTAGACAACTGCTCATACCTCACATACTCAGATATAGGAAACTTAATGTCCTTATTAATGTTCAGTGACACAAAATCTTTCATCCACACAGGTGGATATTACCTCTTGTAGACCTTCTAGTCACCATTCTTTTCAGAGATGTGACTCACTTGACATACATCCTTGCTCTTGTATCATGCCTTTATTAGACACTTCCTGTACACCATTTTCAACTTCCAGTTCACAATCTGCTTGTTCACTTTCATGACCACTGGAAACTTTTCTAGGCTTATCAGTCATGTTTGAACTCCAATCCAAACACATTGTCTCTGTATGCAGGTTATCTATAAAAGGACCAATACTGCCTTTCTTGGCCTTAGACTCAAATGGAAAAATTGACTCCTTGAAAACAACATCTTTACATATAAACAAAACTGTTGGATGTCAGATCAAGTAGAATATACCCCTTTTGAGTTTCAAAATATCCCATATGAACGGAAGCCTTTGACCTTGGTGCTAACTTATCATATTTTGTCAACACTTTAGCATAATATAGACATCCTAATACTCTTAGGTGTGTCAATAATGGTTTAGTTCTATGTAACTTCTCATAGGGTGATTTTCCTCGTAGTACTCTACTAGGCATTCTATTTATTAAATATGCGGTTGCAACTACACACTGTCCCCAGTATTTCACAGGAATCTTCCCTTGAAAACTTAAGGCCCTAGTTACTTCCAAAACATGCTTATGTTTCCTTTCTGCTACTCCATTATGTTGTGGAGTTTAAGAACAGGACTTCTGATGCACTATACCTTTTTCTTTCAACATATTTTCACATACAGAGTTCACAAATTCCGTGCCATTATCAAACCTTATTTTCTTTTCCAAACTGAGTACTAACAAACTGAAGAAAACCAGCTAAAGCCACACATACATCAGACTTATTTTTCAATAAAAACAACCATGTCATTCTACTGAAGTCATCTACCACTGTAAGAAAGAATCTATTGCCATCAAAAGTAGATTTTTCGTAAGGTCCTCATATACCCAAGTGAATCAAATCAAAAAATTCAGTACTATGAATACAACTAGCTGAAAATATATTTCTTGTCTGTTTTGTGTAAGGACGCACACTACAGTTATGAAGAACTTTGTTAATAGATTCTGAACCAACATGAAACAACTTTTTTAGCATGTGAGATGACATGTGACCCAGCCTATTGTGCCATATGTAGATCTCTTCTTTTGTGAGTTGCTTTTCTTCCTTATTATTTCCTTTTACCCCACATGCATGATGTTGCAGTTGACTTGATGTAATATGATCAATGAACAAGTATAAATGTCACGACCCAGACCGTCGTCACTAATCCTCCAATGGGAGAACCATTACTATAACCCAGACTAAACAACTTAACCCAAAACTATGCATTTAAAGATACGAAAGTAGGTTTAAATGACAATAAAAATACGTAGTTCCCATAAACTTCAAAGGTTTAAACAAATAGCTTCACCAAACTAATGCAGAAGTCTTAACCCTTAGAACTTGAAAGTCATTGTACCAAAACTCTACTAACAGCAACTCTAAGAGCAAGGGGTACAACCCCGAAGCTAAAACCTTTGGGGTCGTTCCTTAGCTCTCAAAGTCAAAACTTGCAAAATAAAACATTTTTGGGATTTATTTCCGACTAAAATCGCGACTATCCCGCCACAGCGGTCCTCACCTCGCTACAGCGTCCCCGCTTTAGCGGCTTGCACGAAAACAGAGAGCTAAATTAAGAGTTTCAACCCCCATTTCACAACACACCTTCATCCCCTGACACTCAGAAAATACTCGTTCACGCTAAGATCAGTTTCAGGAGTTCTACTCACTCGAATTCAATTCCGTAAAGTTGTACGAGTTTCTTAACGTCTTAACTATCTAGTCATGTGATCAAAATCATAATTAGATCTCTCATTTATTACCAGATTTCCCTAGACCTCAGTGACTCCGATTTCGTCCAAAACTGAACTAGGAAACCTCAAGTTACTACTCAAAAGTTTTTCTGGTCCAATTCTTTCCCATTGACTTTTCCCTAACGAGAAATCAAGTCGTTACAATAGATACCAATTTACCCATCACTCGTCACCGAGTGATCAACTAGGAAAGACTAGCTAAAGTAAGGGTAGGGTAGTATCTGAATCGACGAACAACTGGGGATACTTGTCTCGCATATCCTTCTTACCGAATCTCATTACCCCCTAAGGGTTTCACATCTCCAACCTCAAACCTCCCAATTGAATACCTACACATCCTCTCATACAATGCCTCAATGATGTCATCTCAATACTCGAGTGATAAATATTATTTTATGTAAACTTAAATAACAACAAAAACGATTCCCAACAATCACCAAAGTTGATCGTACACACGCTTGCAACATGTTATCAAGGACCTTGACACAATCATCCGGGCGAATCCCTTAGCACTTAAGCAAGATAAAATTCCAAATCAATACTCGCTACAATTAAAAGTGAACCTGAACCGACCAACACACACTCATAATAACCAAACAATCATAGTTCTTAACAACATCTCCATCCCACAACATAAATTCTCATGAGCTTAGGTTACAAATTTTTGGTCTTTAGACATCAGATACTTATTGAGGGATATGTCCAAGCATACAAACCCTCTAACAACACTATAGAAATGCTAGATTTAGTAATTATAGATTACCTCTTAAGAACAATAGAACTGGATATAATGATCCCCACATTCAACCACACATAATCGATACATGACCTCGACGACAAGATGAATTATTAGATTATCGGACAATCATAAATACGCATGATAGCTCTTCTATAAACTTTCATAAGCAAGGTGGTACATGTAAAACCACTGACATACTTTACAACTCCAAGACAACACCAATTATGTCATTCGAAATAACCAAATCTTCCCAATCTTCCCACTCAACCAAGAGAATATCGCAGGATTTGGTACCCCTGATCCACCCACAAAAGCGAAAACACACGAGAGCATAACTAGTGAATCATACTCACATTACTAACAACCAGCATAGACACGTCGACCATTTACCTTACTATAAACCAACACTTTTAAATGAAACTTTTGTTAGGTACTTAACAATCAATAGTAATAAACATTACGACCCAATCCAGGTGTAAGTCCTTTCAAATGCTCAATACCGGATACAATTGATCTTTTCTCACCTTGCCAATTCATACTTTGACAAAATATATCACCACTAATGTAGACTTACAATGAAAAATCTGAATTGTAAATTCAACTGTATAACACGATCCCCTTATCTATCAACATTAGCTTATACCTTGATGATTTTTATGAATTCATGAATCTTCGCTTATCATGGATCACCTCTCCATCGATCGTACAACACCTTCGCTAAAAATTCCATCGTACTCATTACTAAACTCAAACACAAAACCCAAACACTTATCATCTCACTCGAGTTAATGTCGGTACACTTTTTTCTCAAGTCTTTTCCAATAGTTTTTAACCTATCTGATGGACTTGTGACACTATTACCATAGCCACAGCAAAACGAATGAAATTACGTGTCTCTGAACCCAATTATCTACCCCTCTGAAGATATCTCTTTAGCCTTTGCAATCAAATAAAACATTCTTTCTCTCGCCTCTCTCTAAAGGTTGTACTACATCCCACTATTTTTCTTCATTATGACTCTAGCTCTTTAATTTCTATTCGAATGGTGTCCCACCATCTCTTAAAACTTTCCATACAACCACGTTACTCACTAAATATTAGAAAATCACAACCTTAGATACTTGCAAGTCGTAATTACTAGACAAATTTCGTTTAACCAACAATCTTATTATATATTTGCATCCCATCACATTCCACCACAAACTCTTATTACCATTATGTTATGTTAGCCCTGGCTGTCACTACGAAGTCAACCTTTTCATCGACATGACATCTCAAACTCAGGTATACTCATCAACTTCAAATGACTAACCCAATTTATACGCACTTTCTTACTAAAATACTTTAATTTCCTTCGCCCAAGTATACTCAATAGGACTTTCCTTGTCCATAATCTTGTCATTCCGGTATCAAACCACCTATTTATGGCTTAAGATAAAATCACCAGTCCTCATACTACCAACCTTCTTCTTAACAAACAAAACGGAAGCACCCCACGGGGAAGCACTAGGACGGATGAAACTTTTTATCAAGAAGCCCTTGGATTTGAGCTTTAAGCTCTCTCAATTCTGCCAGAGCCATGTGATAAAGAGGAATGGAGAAGGGGCGAGTGCCAATTTCCAAGTTAATGAAGAAATTTATTCCAAGCAAATCAGTAGGAAACACTTCTCTAAATTCTGACACCACAAGAAATAAACTCAATAGAGGGAGACTCAACCTCAACATCCCGACTAAAAGTCAATTACGCTAAACTATCTTGCCCACCAGTTTCCTACCCTGCATGAAATATATGACCTTAGCTAACTTAGGCTTGTACCCTCTTTCCACTCTAACATTTCCCTACCCGAGATCTCTAGAGTTACTGACTTAGCATTATCATTAAGCACAACATAATAGGGGGACAACCAAGTCATGCCTAAGATTGTATCAAGTCAGTCATATCCAGCATAACCAAATCAATCCAAATCTGAAAATCCATAAACACAATAGGACACGATATACATGGGTGACTATAACTGACTATTCAATTGGGGTAGAAATATGGATGGGGGCATCAAGTATATCACAAATTATATCAAATTTAGAGGTAAATCACACAAACAGATAAGAATAAGTAGAACCCGAATCAAACAACACATTATCCATCTGCTCACAAATAATAATAGTTCTTGTGATCACTGCATTAGACCCTCAGCCTCGGTCTTGCCCAGAAAGGCATAAAATTGAGCCCTGTCATCTTGACGGGAAACCTCCTTGCCTGGTTGTATTGCTCCTCTACCCGTATTACCATTTCCCCGGCCTCTACGGCCTCGCTGATTTCCTCCTCATATGCCCAGGTTCTTCACAATTGTAACACACTTAATAACTTAACCAAGTAAATATCGTTGTTATTGGAGCAGTTGTATCCTGACCTTTTCTTTATATACAAACAATCCATGAAATCGTAGTATACTTCTAACCTCAATTGACATAACTTAATTTCATCATTCGTTACACAACCCATACATGTTAGGACAACAATACTAAATGCATTTTCCAAAGTAATGGTGTTCATTATCTAATCGTCCCTTACCAAAACTTCTTGAATGTTGTCACCTATAAACTTGAATCTGCAAATCTGACCTTAATCCCTTCACAAGCGATGATAGTAGCTAGCGAACCCCACAAAACTCTAAATTTCAGTCACAGAACTAAGTCGGACGCAATTCCTGAATGCTTCAATCTTTTGGGGATCTACCATTACCCTTTCTCTTGAAACTACATGCCCCAAAAAGGCAACCGAAGTCAACCAAAATTCATACTTAGAAAATTTTGCACACCCTTTTTGTTGTTGTAATCACATGGATGCTAGTTTTTCTGCTGTTTTTTACAGCATTTGATTTATTACTAGGTTCTATAGTCTATCCTCGATTGTTGAACACTGATTGGATTGCAGGGGTTAGTTCGGATTCGATTCGGCTTCTATAAGGAGTCTTGGGAAAAAACAGATGAGACATGGTTGAGGTTCTGTCTCGCCCTGTCCCGCTCTAGCGGCCTCGCACAGGCGGAAAAATCCCACCCCAGCGGCTCAGACGGAAACTGTACTCAGGCAATAATTTTTTCTGGGGTTTTTCTTTTTCTAAATCTCCCGACGGGTTTCAGCTTTACTTAGCAATTTAGGATAATCCTCTGAACTAGGATAATCATTTTCTACCTTGAGTCAATCCAACGATACATAATCCAACTCATTTTTATTAATTCAACACCATAACCCACACATCCCCAGGATACATCCAGATACTCACGCGGTTATTACTCAAGCGCAAGACACGCCCATATCTTTCTTACAAATCACCTCGTACATTATCTAGACTCTTGCATCGAACTTAGTCATGACCTTCTTTTCACAACAAGTTTCATGATACTCAGCAGTTACAACTTGCATAGTTTCAATCAATTCAGCCAGCATATTGCACATATCAAAATTTAGGCCCACACTTATTGTGCTCATGATCATATTATCACATCCAAGCAAATACAACCTCCACATTCACAGTTAATTCAGGCAACAAGAAACACACATTCACAGTTTTCAAGTTACAACTCACAGACAAGCCCAATTTCTAAATCAATTTGTTCCATAGATGATCATTACCGGTCTCCCAGTACAAGAGCAAAATGTAAACTGATGCATCCTGCAACTGGTCAAAAGAACATTTATCCGAGGCAGTGGATACTTGTTCCGAATGGTGACCCTATTCAACTGTCGGTAGTCTATACATCCTCTTTTGCTGGTGATGGTGTTACCACTTTTGTTTCTCTAGTTCGGACCAAAGAGTGAAGGAGGAAAGATACCAATTCGTATCACCCAGATACCAATTGGATTCAAGTCATAGCACGAAGGAGTAGAAAAAGGTGAGTGTTTTCTTAAGTCCTATAGTCTCTTGAAGAAAACTACGGACGTCTTCGTACCGTTCCGCAAGACTCTACTAGACTCGTTTTGGTTTAATGAGATCAACGAACCTAGGGCTCTGATACCAACTTTGTCACGACCCAGACCGTCGTGATTGGCACCC
>JAJOOH010033076.1:0-13571 GCA_029582605.1 Solanum gracilifrons
TCCAAATCAAATTATCATGTTATTGCTCAGTTTATTGCATGAATTTCAGAACCCTAGCTATGTATTTCTTTAGTTCTTGAATTACACATGCTAGGTCAGATATTTCAGTATTCAGTTATACATGCCTCAGTTTATGATTGCATCATTATCAGATTAATTGTTGCATTCTTAGTTTGCATGTTCAGTTTGAGCTATCCAGTAACTTATAAAAATTCAGTCATAATGTGTTAATCACTTAATCTATTAGGAGTAGCATAATACCGAGTTGGACTAGGGTTTAGTGTACCTATATAGTCCCAGAACTACGAGTCACGTAGGTGTAAGTCCCATCTGTGGGCAATATCAGTTAGTGATCATGCCAACATGCCTCTACACCTTTGGCCGGGTGTAGTGGGTCCTCTCGATGGGGCGTATACATCGGACTCCACATTTAGCTCATGTGGTTTTATTATCGGTTATTAGTAGCTCCCACAGTTCAGTCAAATTCTATTACATTGACCATCTATCAGTATATCCAGTATTCAGTTTCAGCATGTTATCAATTGGTCACTGCATTCAGTTAGCTCATTATTCAGTATCTATATCATGTTCAGATTATTTCATTGCTTTATTGCTTTGTTCAATTATATGTTGTTTCAGTTTTACTCTATCCTGCATGCTCAATACCTTTCAAGTACTGACGCATACGTGCGCTACATCTTCTCATGATGTAGGTTCAGGTTCTCAGCATGCAGATCACGCTTAGATCAATTCCTGATATCCAGTTCAGCAGAAATAGTGGTGAGTCCTCATTCTGCGAGGACAATAGTCATGAGTCTCTTTTCAGTATTATTTTTAGTCCTTTAGTTTCAGTTTTGCTAGACTTAGTTGGGGCCTGTCCCAACATTTCTAGTCAGTTAAAGGCTATTTTCAGACATAGATAGATTCAGCTTAGTATTGAGTTAATATCTTTTTGTATTAAACTCATCAGTTTTCATTCATCTCAATTATATTATATGGGTATTCCCCATCTTTTCAATTTATTTATGATTTAGCTTCCGCATCAGTTTATTATCTTTAGTATGCTCATGATCATGCCAGCAGGGTTAGCTTGGGATCACTTGTGGTCCTAGGTCCCGTGTTTATGTCATAGGGGTAGCTCGGGGAGTGACAAACTTGGTATCAGAGCACTAGGTTTAAGTGTCCTAGGATGTCTGAAAAGCCGCACTAAGTAGAGTCATTTTCATGGGTGCAAAGTGCACTACATCTAATGAGGGGAGGCTACAAAGTGTTTTAGGAAATCTTCATTTTCTTGTTACTCTTATTGTGTGTAAGATATGATTTAAATTTCATTCTAACTCGACGTTCTACGTTTCAGTGATCATACATCCTCGCAGAGTTAATGCCAGGAACGCAAACGCAGCTCCTCCAGTCTCTGATCAAGAAGTGTCGAATGTAGAGTTCAGGAACGTCATTCAGATATTGGCTCAGAGTGTGGCCAACCAGAACAATCAGCGGGTTCAAGCTCCTGTGAATGCAAATGGTGGATCAGCAGCAAAGAGGGTCCATGACTTTGTTAGGATGAATCCGCCTGAGTTCTTAGGATCGCAGACTGGTGAGGCTCTCCAGAATTTATTGGATGAGATCAAGAAGATCTTTGAATGATGCAAGTAACTGGGAATGATCGAGTTTGAGTTAGCATCTTACCAACTTAAGGATATGGCTCATAGCTTGTATACTCAGTGGAAGGAGAATAGGGGTACAGATGAAGCTCCTATTACTTGGGATTGTTTCAGCGAAACCTTTCTTGACAGGTTTTCCCCCCATTGAGTTGAGAGAAGCAAGGGCCCAGGAATTTATGAACTTAAGGCAGGGTAGCATGACTGTCCAAGAGTATGGGCTCAAGTTTAACCAACTCTCCAGGTATGCTCCTCACATGGTTGTTGATTCCAGGGCTCAGATGAATAAGTTTCTGTATGGAGTGTCAGACTTAGTGAAAACAGAGTGCAGGAATGCTATGTTGTTGGGAGACATGAACATCTCTAGGCTCATGATTCATGCTCAGCAGGTTGAGGGTGATAAGCTTAGGGAACAGGCTAAGGAGACTAAGAGAGCAAGAACAGGTAACTACGAGTATTCCCAATAGAAATTGGGTGGTGGGAATCGCTCGCAGTTTCAGCAAAAGTCTTCGACTCCAGCCCCTTTATCAGCTAGTGTTCCATCCCCCAGGTTCCGTAACAATCAGAAAGGTAGGGCGTCAGGCTGTAAGTCTCAAGGTAGTGTTTCAAGCACCAAAACTTACCCAACTTACCCGAAATGTAACAGGAACCATCCGGGCGAGTGCCTTGCAGGTAAGGAAGGATGTTTTGGGTGTGGTCAGTCTGGTTATAGATTGAAGGATTGTCCTTCTAGACAGGGTCAAGGAGGAAATAATGGTAGAGCTCAGTCTACAATTTCAGCAGCACCAGTAGGTCGCCCAACTCAGCAGGGTAACTCGTCTGGTACAAGTGGCGGTCAGCGCCAAAACAGGCTTTATGCTCTTCAGGCTCGTCAAGATCAGGAAGATTATCCTGATGTAGTCACTGGTACGTTACGAGGCTTTGATCTTGATGTTTATGCATTGTTAGATCTAGGGGCTACTTTGTCCTTTGTAGTACTTACATAGCAGTCCAATTCAGTGTTAGCCCAGAAACTCTTTCAGAACCCTTCTCAGTCTCTACTCCAGTCAGTGACCCAGTCATAGCTAGACGAGTATACAGAAATTGCCATGTCACAGTCTCTCAGAAAGTCACCTCAGCAGAACTTGTAGAGTTAGAAATGGTAGACTTCAATGTCATTCTAGGCATGGATTGGTTACATTTCTGTTATGCCTCAGTTGATTGTAGAACTAGGATTGTTCGTTTTCACTTCCAGACGAACCATTACTAGAATGGAAGGGTAGTAGCTTAGCGTCTATGGGTCGATTCATTTCTTACCTTAAGGCCAGAAAGATGATCTCTAAGGATTATCTTTATCATCTAGTTAGGAATAAGGATTCTAGTTCCGAATCCCCAATTCTTGAGTCAGTCCCTGTAGTCAATGAGTTTCCAGAAGTGTTTCCAGAAGATCTTCCCGGAGTCCCTCCCGATAGGGAAATTGACTTTGGAATAGATCTCCTTCCAGATACCCAGCCTATATCTATTCCTCCTTACAGAATGGCTCCAGCTAAGCTTAAGGAATTGAAAGAGCAGTTGAAATACCTTCTAGATAAAGGCTTCATCAGACCTAGTATTTCGCCATGGGGTGCACCAGTGTTATTCGTAAAGAAGAAAGATGGTTCTCTCAGAATGTGCATTGACTATAGGCAGTTGAACAAGGTCACAATCAAGAATAAGTATCCCATCCCAGGATTGATGACTTGTTCGACCAACTTCAAGGTGCTAGTCACTTCTCAAAGATAGACCACAGATCAGGTTATCATCAGCTTAAAGTCCGAGATAGTGACATTCTGAAGACAGCCTTCAGAACTCGGTATGGTCATTACGAATTTGTACTTATGTCATTTGGACTAACCAATGCTCCTACAGCTTTTATGGATTTGATGAACAGAGAGTTCAAGCAGTACTTAGACTTGTTCATTATCGTCTTTATTGATAATAATCCTTATTTACTCTAGGAATGAGGAAGAACATGCAAGTCATTTGAGAGTTGTTCTGCAAACTCTCAAAGATCGTCAGCTATTTGCAAAATTTAACAAGTGCGAGTTTTAGTTACAATCAATTGCTTTCCTTGGGCATATTGTGTCTAGTGAAGGAATTCGAGTAAATTCCGAGAAGATAGAAACAGTGAAACAATGGCCCAAACCTACCTCTACTACAAATATCAGAAGTTTCTTAGGTCTAGTGGCTATTACAGACAGTTCGTGGAAGGATTTTCATCCATAGCCTCACCATTGACTAGGTTTACTTAGAAGATGGTCAAGTTTCAATGGTCAGATAATTGTGAGAAAAGCTTCGCAAAACTAAAAACTAAGTTAACTACAGCTCCTGTCTTGACTCTACCAGATGGTTATGTGATCTATTGTGATGCATCCAGGTCCGGGCTAGGTTGTGTATTGATGCAGTGAGGTAAGGTTATAGCTTATGCTTCTAGACAGCTTAAGGTACATGAGAAGAATTATCCGACTCATGACCTCGAGCTTGCAGATGTTCTGCCTACAGAGTTATATGGATGCCTAAAAGGGCTATGAGTTGCCTACGGGGCTATATTGATGCCTAGAATGGCTATGAGTTGCCTATAGGGCAATATTGACGCCTAAGAAGGCTATGTGCTTCCTACAGGACCATGTTGTTGCCTAAGAGGGTTATGAGTTGTCTATAAGCTATGTTGATGCCTAAGAGAGCTATGTGCTGCCTACGGGGTTATATTAATGCCTAAGAAAGTCTATATGACTGCCTACGGGGCTAGGGGACTACCGATAGGGGTATATAGGCTTATTGGCACCTTTCGAGCTTATGGGGGCCTGAGTAGGTGGTCTTGTGTGTTGTTTGTACCTGCCGAGCTTATGGGGGCTTGGGTAGGTTGTTGTTTTATTATTTTTGATAAGTTTATATTAGGAGAAGGTATGGAAAAATTATTTTAATGTAGTATCTTAACAATTTTTGACATATTGTTTGTATACATATATTTATTATCATACTTATCATGTTCCTATATATACGTTGGTCAGCCGTATTTTGTAAGGTCGTTATAACCAGGAGAGCGTTTAGACCTGTTGATGGTGGTCCCGTAGCTAAGATGACTCTAGGAAAAGAATTGTTGTAAAACCAAGAGAACCTCCCTTAGAAACTTTATTTGGATCTTTGATATGTATTTTAATATCTTCTATATACATGCGACCATGTTGTTTATTGTTATTATACTTATTAGTATAATTTTGTTCGGTAAGTCCATAAGACAGTATTTTAAAACATATGAAAAATAACCAAAATATTTTAAACAGTATAAACTTATCTTCACAATCTACTAAGATTGCTAAGTTAGAAAATGATTTACAAAACTGGAGTATACCAGAAGAACCTTTCAAAAAGATTTATCACTTAGGTAATTTTAGTTATCTTACTCGTCATAATATTATGACTTGTGAGTCCACTATTGCAATTAATAATTCCTTAGAAATTATTCGCCTTCTTAAAGATAATGATATAAATCGTTATAAATTTGACTACAACTATTTCCATATTGGTGTAGTGTGAGTTACTGTTAAGCCACTTTTTAGAAAAGGTCTTGATATTCCTGTTTGTGTCATCCTTAGAGATGGCAGGTTTTTGAATTTTGATGATTCTATGTTAGGAGTTTTGCAGAGTAATCTTGTTGATGGGCCAGTTTACTTTGATTGTTATCCTAACTTCTCAATGATCCTAATGTCATGGATTCTTTGACACTCAATGTCAAAACCAAAAACTTGAACAGCAAAATCATAACTCGTGAAATAGCTATTATTTACCAAGTTTATTATCGTCTTATGAAAACCCATCTTGCTCCTAAAGCCCCGTAATGAGAGCATAAAAGGTGAGACTATGCTTATGGAAGCCAACCATGAACATAGTTCTATCTTTGTTCCTCGACTTCTTCAATGGAAAGATATACTCTCCAACAATAATTGGCGTTTTGAGAATATTAAACTATTGGCGATTCGCTGACCATGTTGGCGGTCATGATGGAAACCATTGTTTGAACCTTCACAATGACTGAAGATCCTGTAAAACTCGGTAAGTCGAGTGTTCACTCAGCGATTCGCCAAAAGGTTCGGCGATCGGAACTAATGTCGTCGACTGGCAATAGTTTTATTTTAAACTATTGGTGAATTGCAATAAAACATTAAACTATTGGCAAATCGCTAACCATGTTGGCAATCACGATGGAAACCACTATTTGAACCTTCACGATGACTGAAGATCCTGTAAAACTCGACAAGTCGAGTGTTCACTCAACGAATCACGAAGAGGTTCGGCGATCGGAACTAATGTCGCCGAGTGGGCGAGAATTGGACAGTTTTTACAAGTCAAAGGTTTAAAAGTTTCAACTTCTTTCACTTTCCCTCACTTTTTATTTGCCCAAACTCACACCTGCACTTTATTTTTAGAGTATATCTATTAGATCTGCAAATTTTGCATGTACTAAGTTAAATGGGTAATTCCTGAAGGTTGCATTTTTAAACTGACTTAAAATTTGTGGTAGAGTATGATTGTCACTAGGTCTAAGCCTAATTTGAGTTGTGCGCCTTAATTGTGTTTTCGGGGGCCGCAGGGTTGAATTCGGAAAAGTGGGTCACAAGTAAGCACGTTGGGTTATTCGGTGAGCTATGACGAGCTCGCTGAACAACTCAGCGGTTTGCCCAAGCGTCCCATCTCGCCCTTACTATCATGTGTTATCTGATGTGGCAGCTGAAACTTTCAGCGAGAATCCTTTTGTTCAACGAAAGTTTTTGGCGATTCGCTGAATGTATTGCTAAATCTGCCTGGATTTCTAACTTTATCTCAAGGCTTTACAGACATGGCCAGAGCAAAATTAGCAGGAAGAAATGTGCCACCACGACATATAAGGGCACAAAACTCCAGAAGAGATATTGGGACGACAGATCACCCCAAAGCAAGGAACGAAAACAAGAAAGCCAGTTCCAGTAAGAGGTTTCCCATTGACCCTAATGTCCCTTTGTGGGCTCGAGGGTTCATCAACGCGATACATGCCTTTGGAGCAGCTCACGATTTGGACAGTATGGCTAAAGCTAATATCGATGCAGCAACTGAGGCAAACACAGACAATGAACACCAGAGTTGGAATGATAACACCCAGAGCACTAATGCCCAGACAGATGGAGCGACTGTGTAGATAAGATCTTTACCTCCCTCTCTGTCTTTCTTTATTTCCATTTAGGATTCTGTGCTAATTGCATTTAAGGACAAATTGTTTTTATTTGTGGTGGGGTGAGGCCCATATCTTTTGTGTTGATGTTCGTGTTTTGTGTATATATTTGGGTTATTTCGGTTAAATTATTTTATCTGCTTATCGTGGATGTTTGAGCTTATTGCTCCCTTTTTGTTTTAAATTGCAAAATAATTTTGATCCTTCCAAAAAAAATTGAATTTTTCGCACATTTGCCACCCCTCGTGTGTTGAATATGGCTGTTCTTTTGCAAAAATTTGAGTCTCGGTTCCAATCAATACCCATGACTTGAATAGTGCTCTCAATCGAACGAAAATGAATGTGTGGCTAAGATGAGGCCAAATGAAGTTACATAGACAATATGTGAACTCTTTGCATCTCGTTATGACTAGCCTTGTATCAAATTGATTCTCATGTGATGATTATTACACATTAGCAAAAGTGTGGAGTCTTGTTTAACTTTTATACTGTCAATGCCTAGTGTGATGAGCTTACATGTGAACTATGCATTATAGATCCTAGAATTTACCCTGTTGGTCCGGTCAACTAAGTGATGTTATCTCTTGATATGATCTTAGGCAACTTCTATGAGTGTGAGCCAATTTGACATATACATCTTTTGTGTCTTACCTTGTGAGTGTGATTCTCTCTTGAACACCCCTTGAGACTAACCTTTCTTTGGAAGAAACTTGATGAAAACTAGACCTTTCTTAATCCATCACCCATAATCCTCATGAAGTTGTGGTTAGTTTGAATAGCCAACTTAGGCCAAAAGCCTAAGTTGGGGGTGTGGTGAACATAAAAGGGAAAGTCAAGAAGTGCAAGAAAGTCCCTCCTACCCATGGCTTTTGAGGAAAATGGAACCCCTCCATAAAAAATAAAAAAAAAAGAATGAAAAAGAAAGTTGTGGAATAAAGTACAAAAGAAATGGGGTTTCCAAACAATCCATGGAAAGTGAATTATAGGATGACTTATGAGCACTAATGAAAATGATGAAGGAAAAGGAAAGGAAGTGTTGTGAGCACCACATTTCATGAGGATGAAAGTCAATGAGCCTAAATGACTATACCTTTGCACTCAGCTCCATTACAAGCCTTAAAAAAACCTTTTTGATCTTTAGTGAGTTTAAACAAATGTTGATTGAAAAATACGAGCAAACCTATGGGTGAAAGCATGCATTGTGTTCTTCCTTGTGAGAGTGAGTATTGCATCAGATTCCAAAGCTTTAAACTGTGAAACCATTGTGTGAATATGGAATCATTTTTTGTGTGAGGGCACTTGAACACTATAGTTGAGCTTGAACTTGCATTTGAAGCAACTATTGTGAGCATGAGATTCGTTGATATTGGTGAGTCACAACTTGAATCTTTGAGTGTGCATTTGATCTTTGCATAATAAAATTGAGTCGTGTTGTGTGCATTCATGATTGAGTCTTGTGTAGCACTGATCGAGATACCCTTATTGAACAGCTGACCTTGAGTTTGCTTAAGGACAAGCAAAAGTTTAAGTTTAGGGTGTTGATGAGTCCACAAATTGGACTCATTTAGGGCTATATTTTAATAGAAATTGTGTCCTCAAATGCTTATTTTATCTCAATATCTGATAAAAACCCTTAAGTTTCAGGTATGTGAAGTTTTTAGGAAAGCATGGACACTACATCGCAAAAAGAAACGAAAAGGCTGAAAAGAACGAAGAAATGAAGGCCTAAGGATCGTCAAGTCCACTTGGCGAGTCATTGAAGAGTCTCACTTCGCCTTTGTTCCAGTGTGTTGAGCCATGAATGAAAGGATAAAGTCGGCGAAAAAAAAGAGCAGTCGGCGCATCACCGATAAGTTCTGCAAAGCAGTACTATTTCGCCCAATGACCCAGAGCACGACGATGCCGAAGGATGGTGCAAAATGGCGATGAACTACACCAAAGGGCGAATCGCCAAGTTGATCGGCGATTCCGACTAATGTCGTTGAATGGTCCGCTGCAGCACAGATTTTTGAAAACTATAAATACTCGTTGAGAATTATAGCTTAGTATCAGATTTTTAGTGTGAAAAACAACTATTATAATTTTCATATAGAATAGTACTTTTTATTTTGCTTTGAGTTTGAGAGGGTTTTAGAAACTTGAAGAAGAAGAGGGTTTCATCTCCAAGGATTTGGACTTGGGTCTCTTGATTTCTTCATTCTTGGCCTGTAACAAGACTTAAATCTTCATACCCATTTAAATGCAAGCTCATTTAGGTATAAATTTCTATCTCTTGATGTGTGGCTAAAAACCCCTATTCTTGGGGTGTGATTTAGCGAATATGGGTTAATATTGTTGTTGGGTCTTGCTTGTTGATAGATTAAATGTAGTTTAAAGGTGATTTCACCTAGTAGTTGTGGTCAAATTTAATGAGTTTGTAGTTGAAAATACAAGTTCGGCCATGTGTTTTCGGCTTGCTCGAGAGAGAGGTCGTGAAACCAAGACTACTAGACTAATGGCCTAAGGAGTGGGTCGATATGAGGTTCAGCCCGAGAGAGTGAGCCCTAGTCCCATATCTTAACACTCAGCTCAAGAAAGTGAGTAGGGTAAGGCGTAGGCTGGTCTTCATGCGGCAAGTGGGTGTCCGAGAGAAACCCATTTGAAACGGGGTAAGTTGCTCGAGAGAGAATTTATTCCCACGTATAGCCTAACCTAGTCACTATTACTCTATAAATTCTCTATCAAAAGCATGTACCCAATAATATAGATTAACCCGTATTCCGATCACATCCCAAGAATACCCCTCTCATTGTTAGATTTTCTTGTTGATTTCGCTAATTTTAGCTTACTTGTGGCAAAACCCCCAAATCGATATTTGACACTTTTGTGTCTCCTTCTTTGATTTACAATGTTTTTACTCGTTAATGTCTTTAGCTACGACTAGTTAGAACGAAATTTTATTTTTCTATAAAATCTCAAAACCACTCCCTTGGGACAATCCCAACCCTCCATTGGGTTACTATATTATCGACGATCATAGACACTTGAATCAGAAGTAGTGTCGTTGGTCACGATAAGCATCGGGATGTAATTGGTAAAGATGTGGTGAATGCGATACTCACTTTTGTCAATAACAATGGAATCATTACAGGAAATAATTTTACTAAAATTATTAGGATTCCAAAAAAGATGAAACCCGAGCTGTTTCTGAGATTGACAGTGCATTTTTAAGGAAAAAGCTTTCTATAAAAATAAATACATATATAGTGAAATGTCAGTATCTATATATACAATTCTGAAACCAAAAATAGAAAAAGAAATATATCTATTATTTGCAAAGTGATACTGGCAGAAAGCAGTTCTTATAGTACTCAACCATTTTCTCCTGTTCCAATACTTTTGTTTGCTTGTATCCATCAAACTTGTTCAGTTCTTACGAGATGATTAATTAAGGACAATTAAAAAAGAACAATTTGATGCAAGAAGCATCCCATGTTCATGCTGCAGGATTGGGATAATACTGCACACTAAAAGGGTGTAATGTATGTAATCTACCCTAACACAATATCAGTGGTTGATTCCACGGTTTGAACCTGTTATAGGCAACATGTTATGCTACTCGGACTCTTCAAAAATGTCAATGGGTGCATCAAAAGTGAAGAGTCTGCTCAATTCAAGACATACTAGTAACACGGAGACAACTTTATTGTTGTTCCAAGGTGCCCTTCATTATAAAGCACATGAATTATACATGAAAAATGCACCAAAAGCTAGCCTTGAAGTTTAAGAAACAAAGGCAATTTTAACAAGCCTTAGTCTCTATGCTTTCCAAGTGCAAGTCATGGAACCTTTTCTATTATAATGAACATTCTACGATACAACTCTTAATACAACTAAATTAAAAATAAGAATAATAAAATTGCATATATAATATTAAAATATTAATCATACTTTACACTCCATATTTAATATAAGTCATACCTCAATCCATTTGGCTAACTTAGGCCTCTTGGTTGTGATGTCAAAGTTAAACCCCTCTGGCAAAAAAAAAATGGAACCTTTCGATAAAAAGAGCATATGATATGTCAACCTAGCACAACAGAGTTTTTATATCAGCACAAAGTCTCTATGAAGTTTCAACTTTTAGAAAAAAAGTACACCCACAGTACTCTGTACTGATTGCCGAGTATGTTTTTGGGCAAAGCTATCATTTCACACGACACATCATCGGAAAGGAAAACTAAATGAAAGATAGTAATGACCTGACTGAATTAACGAGGAAGAAAGGTCCATCGTCAAATTTGTGGAGAGATTTTTCTAGGTAATCAAATTGTGCATCTGGTACAAGTGTGAATACCATTAACTTACATAAGAAACATTTAACAAACAAAACATAATAATTTTCAATGAACAAAAGCTCAAATCTCTCCGGACAGTGTCCGTGCATCTCTTGCGAACGGTCTGTATACTTTTGGGACGAATGTAGTATCACTATAAGCTATCAATTCTTCAACAAATTTCCGTTTTTCAGGGTCCTGCATCAATTTTCCAATATTTTCTTTTTATCAATTTACAGCTTAAGATTTCCTAAACAGATAGAACAATAATGAACTTTTGTAGCTTACATCCGACAAAAGTGATGGTCCTTCAAAGTTACTATCAACATATTTAACCAGATCCAAACTCTCTCCTATCACTTTGTTGTTGTGCTCCAAGGATGGCACCTGTGAGGAGTAGAAAATATAAATAACCAAAAGCGTAAAATGAGATGCATGCACTTCAATGATTTAAACATTCACTTGCTTCAAAGTCCTTCTATAAAAGTTTATGTGCCAATCGGATGATAGATAAGACTAGAGCATTTATGCACTGCTCACTCAATAATCATTGAATTCGAAGAGGAAGAGAAATCCCTTTCCCGAAAATTCATGTACATTTTCTTCAGGAGTTCTCATACAATTTACAATGAGGCCAGATGCCAATCTCAAAATCTTAGCTCAAGATTTTAAAATACAAGTGAATTGGTCAAGCGAAAATGAATGTTGGTTTGGTGGAAAATTACCTCATTTTTGGGGTAAACGTTATCCTTGTACCAATCAGGCTTGTTCTGAAGATCAATTGGAACTAAATTGACTTTGTCTTGCAAATCCTGCAATTCTAAATGTTAGGAAACATATCTAGGAAAACAGGACCATTGCTGGGTTGAAGAACTCACAGACTGAATAATTTCAACAAGGATAGAAACTACTTCCAAATTGAAATTAACAAAAGAGATCAATAAAATCAACAATTGTAATTAGTAGCATTTCCTTTCAGAGGTGGATAGAACTTTTGAACTATGGATCCATCCAAACCGAATATTTTGGACATAGAATGTGAATATGTATATGAAAAATCACCAAAATTTTAACGACTATTAAAATCCGAGAGAAGACCCAAGGCTTGTCGTAGATAAAAGTTGTATCCAATAAGTTTGAGTTTCATATCTTATTTGCGAGAATTTCTTCTCTCCGGTCGAGCAGCAAGCAGCCCCTTGTATTAGGGTTCCAACCCGATCTGACTCCTAAGACGTTGTTGCTCTTCATCAATCACTAGCCTTTTCTCAACCTAGTAAAGGGGCTGCTAGTTGTAGCGCGTAGTGTACTAGTAAATAGGAAAAGCAAATTGAGATTAATAATGACTGATGGAGGTTTAGGGTAGAACATGTTTGGTGCCTCACCCTTGTCTTATTCGCCATAGACTGAAAATGATGGGAATCCTATCAAGAAAGAAGAGGCATAAATATCGTCTCTCCAATCCATCTTCCCTGGCCTCCCAAACACACTCTTTAAACGAAAGAAACCTCTCGACTGAGGGGAGTTACAGCTACATCAAAGCCGGTCAACAGTAACCTAAGAGCAAGTCAAAACTACGAGAAGTTTTGTGAAGGTAGAGTGAGATTTTCCAATCATACTTCAAGTTGGTGCACCACATGTTAAGAAGGCCGAGACTGCCCAGGCTTCGCCCTAAATCACATCTAAGGTTGAATAAGATTAGATTAGTCTCGCTAAATTCCTTTTGGACTGCTTCATCAATGGAACTAGGCCTAATTGTATGAAAATTGTGATTCCCCTTCTTTCATTATAATATTAAAATCTGAACCCCGTGATTGTAAAAGTATAACAAGTTTAATACTTTCAAAACCTTAAAAGATTGAACCTATCAAGTTTGGATCCTGGCCGTCAAAAGTCAAGAAGTCATTACTTCTTTCGGTGTGATGGCTTGAAGAGCGAGCTTTGACACAAAAAGTAGAGTTGTTTCTTTAGTGTCATTTAAGTCATTGGTTTAGAGGCGTGAAAACAACATCTTCGAAGAAATGCAAGTGCAGATTGCATACCATATACACCATTTTACCTGAACCCCTGCAGGTCTGCACTAGCTAGATATATAACACTTCATGCACAGGTAGCCATTTCCAATATCACTACATGAAGCAGTATACTAAATTTACAATGGCTGAAATCTAATATGACCATGCGCATCAAACTTAAGAACTACTCCCTCTTTTTCATTTTATGTGGCAGTATTTGACTGGACATAAAATTTGAAAAAAAGATTTTTAACACATATCAAAAGTATCTGGGAAAATGCATAAGTACCCCCCAGCCTATGCCCGAAATTCCTGAGACACACCTAACATTTACTAAGGTCCTATTACCCCCCCCCCCCGA
>JAJOOH010033077.1:0-13911 GCA_029582605.1 Solanum gracilifrons
CAGGTTTGAGGGTAGGGACAAAATAAATTGATTTTTTCAACAAAAAAGTAATTGTAATTTGAAGTTGGAAGAAAGTTTTGGAAAATGTTTTCCATAAGTTTTGAAGGGAAGTCATTTTCCTTAAATTTGAGGAAAATGAATTGATTTGAAAAGCATTTTCCAAAATATTTAACCCAACCAAACATGAGAAAATGTTTTCCTTCATACCAAACACACCCTAATTTAAAAAACCCTCAACAACCTCGCTTCCATAAAAAACAAAAATTTAAAAGAAGCTTCTAATCAGAATAGAATAAATGAAAACTTTATTCCTAATTGTAATTATTTTGTTTCATTAAAAGTTAAAAAAAATAAAAATTAAGAGCGTAGAAATCAATTATTAAGGGGACCAACAAAGTCGAGCCGCAAACCTTTTGCAAAGGGTGGATGCACAAGGAAAATAATTGAGCGCAAATAAATTTATTCTTTCCGTATATCTCCGAATTATCGTAAATAGTATGCGGATACCTTCTGTCATATTTTTGGGACATTGATGCCCCTGTCGTCCAAAAACTAGAGCATATATACTCTTTATACTAACGGACATATATGTGTCACAATCTTATCCATGACCCGATATTTATTAAATATCATATCGACGGATAAGATTGCGCCACGTGTCCCTATTTAGTCTTTTGTTAGAGAGAGGGGGCATATATGCTCTAGTTTTTGAACGACAGGGGCACCAATGTCCCAAAAGTATGAAGGAGGGTATCTGCATACCATTTATGATAGTTCGGGGTATATTTGTCCTTTTTTCCTAATTAATTTGTTTTGTTTTAACTTTTTGATTTATTTTTTAAAAATAAAAATAAAAATTCTCTCTTTTTAGCAACTTTTTAATTTGAAAACTTTTCACATGATATATTTAAATTAAAAAATTAAAATCACAAAATAAAAATAAAAAATCTAAACTACGTGTCAAGTTAAAACAGGACAAGCAAACTAAATAACTTATTTTGTTGATAATAAAAGAAGAGAGCTAAGAATTTGATACTTTTTTTATTTTTGTAGAAATATCCTTTTTTTTCTTCTTTTTTGCTTGTTCTGCTTCTGCATTCAGATACATTGAAATCTTAGCTCATTTTACTTTTGCTTCTACTTTTTTCAACTCATTTCTTCATGTAGCATGACTATATTGAGTGTTTGAATTGTTGAAATTTGAAGAATACATTATTATTTTTTATTCAGACGCACATATAAATTTTAGCCCATTTTTACATGCATTCAGTCATGTATGAGTGAGATGCAAACGTACATGAAAAAATTATTATTGACAAAAAGATAAAGTCAGACATATACATGAGTGAAAGTTTAAATAATTTTTACTTGTACTTTAGGAAAAAAATATTCGAATTTTACCTTGACAAGTCATGTTAAACATCAAAAGATCATATGATGTTTGATCTTAACAAGACCACATTTTCATATGCAAATGTCGAAAAGTTATCAAGCTTTAGATGCAGCTGTCCATCTTTCTCCCCAAAATTAATGAACTTGTAAAAGAAAATTATAAAGTGAACGCTAATTAAATAACGATCTTAAAAATATGTATTTGTATACTTGGACAATAAAATAAATTGATCATTAATTCACTCAAATCTGAATGAATTGAACGGATGGTAGTGTTAGTTGACTTCGAGATCCCAAATTGCCCTACCATCCACTAACATGAAAGGACTATTCCCTCCATGTCAATTTATATACACCTTTTCTTTTCCTTTTTTGGTTGCAAAATGACAATTATTTAATGACACTTATTATGGAAAAAATCAACTAAATAATAAGCAATACAATGACTTTAATAAGACATTTTGATAAACGTAATAAAATCTTTTTTAATTTATTAAACTTAACTAAATGATATCGTATAAACTGACTTTAATAAGACATTTTGATAAATATAACAAAGTTTTTTTAAAGGTTTTTAAACTGAACTAAACAATATCGTATAAATTTGAGACGGAAATAACACAAAATGCAAAACAACATCAAAATTCACAACAATTTTTAATATATTCTTTTATCATTTTGGAAAAATTTAAAGTAGCTATGGCTTCTCATTGTGTAACGTAAGTTATAATCACTTTAAGTCCAATTCACAAATAGATATGAATGGAATCAAACACGAAAGACCGTTGATTGAAAGTCATATATTTTTAGATCATAGCCGAAATTTCTACGGTTGTCTTTTAACTCTACGTGGAGGCGGAGATGGAGGCAGATTCAGAATTTTTTATTTGATGAATTTACTTTTTAAAGGTTTTAATATTATACTATTCAAATTTTGAATTTGAATTTAAAGTAAAGAAGTTTTACATTGATGATTAATAAGATGAATAAGTTAAAAAATATGGAACTCAATTTATTAGATATATTGATTCATCTCAGGATTCATACTTCAATAAATCAAAATGACAATTAATATATACACTTTATAATAATTGTATCAACATTCAGAATATACATATATTTAATAGTTTAGAAAATATGTTTTTGTTAGTCAATTTAAAATCACTATTTTATCCCATCATGTTTATAATAGATAGATATTGCACTAGCATGAGAAGTTGAAAACATACCATTCTTATAATCAAAATAATTAAATTATCTTTATTTCCATCTATATATAGTTATTATGAGTTATAACTTTTACTAACTTATAATAATAACTACGTAATAATTTAATTTTATGTATATAAACTTTGAGTTCTGTTACCCTTAAGATTCATTTCTTTACCTGATATTAAAGTATGATACATTATTTACATGGATGATCAATGAATACAATAATAATAACATATTTACTGTAATTCTACGAATAAGATCTCGAGTCTACGTCTTAAGAAAAAGACAGAGAAGTTATTCTTCTACATTGAGCAGAATAAGGCTTGATAGAATTAATGTGAACATTTTTAGCCAACACATACTACTTTTATTTGATGCTTCGCTTTCCTAAATTGGACGGTAACTGCAATTTTTGGGGTTACCATGACCTATAAAATAATTTATTTTTAAAAGAATTTTTAAAAATTAAGGAAATAAAGTAAATTAAATGTTTATGTCGTTATAACTTATTTTATTAAAAGTTAAAAGATTTTTTTTGAGTTAAGTTAAATCTAGTTATATAAAAATAATATGATTTTAAAAAAAAAAGATATAGTAACATACTTAGTGTAATCTCATACGTAGAGAATCTGAGAAGAATAAAATGTAAGCATCTTATCCTCTATTTTGTAGATATAAAGAGGTTCTTTTCACAAGTAATGTCTAAAAAGAATGAAATGAAAATGTCTTATACGTAAAGATGAAGAATTCTGATAAGAAAAAAATATAAAACTTAAAATAAAATATAAGTGGACTACAAAATAAAAAAGATTCGATCGTTTTAGATAAATTTTTAAAGCAAAAATAACTCTACTTAAGAATTATTTAATATGCAGATCAAGAATATTCTAATGATTCGGAATATCTCATGAGATTTTTTTATTCCTCCTCATAAAATAATTCTAAAATCAACTAATACCTCAAATTAAACATAAAATAAAATTAATTTAAAATTTTTTAATAAAAAAGTATTATACTTATCTCACGTATCAAATAAACCTACAACGATTATGAGGAATTAAAAAAAGGGGAAGAGAAAGTGGGGAGAAGGAGAGATGAGATAATCAATCAACATTCATCTCATGACGTTTACATTATTACGTTATGGTATCTTTTTCTTATTGATGACACCAAAAATATACTAATTTTATACACTTTGTGTGTGGAGCCTTTTTACCTTTTTTGTAAACTTATAAATAATTATATCTCTCCAATCTCTAGTACAAAATAAAGATTAATTTTACAATTTCTTGAAATAGAAGAAAAACTTATAAAACAAGAAATATTATATATTTGAAGATGATCAAGAAAATGTATAGTGGTTGTAATTCAGCACCAAGATTGGAAAAAAAATATGTGGAGAAGAAAAGAAGGAACAATATGAAGAACCTCTTTAATCAGCTTTATTCTCTCCTCCCACTTCATCCATCTCAGGTTTTTTCTTTAATTTCTATATTATATTGCACTATGAATCATCATATTTTTTGTGACGATCGAGAGGGGTTGCTCAGGTGGTGAATACTTTCAACTTTTAATGTTAAGATTGTGTATTCAGATCACCAAAAGGGGAAAAAAATGGGAGCTCTGATTCTAGCTATATATAGAGAGATAAAAAAAAAAAAATTCTTCTATTCAGAAGTACTTATTGTCCGACTAATCTGAAATCACACTGAATAAATTAGTTTTAGCAAATACAACTTATGTAGATACATATGTGATTTGTGAATTATTACAAGAATTTAACTTGATACTTTATCAAGTTTTGAATTCCCATAACTATAAAAGTACAATGGATATATGTTGAAAATTTATTGTTTGGTTGGAATCATCGAGTTTAAATTTTGAATGAGAACGTAACATACACGAGATAGGCGATTAATTAAGGGGTTTGAAATCATCTTTTCGTAATAGGACTTAATTCTAGTGTTCTATTAAATACCAACTCTTTTTTAATTCTTTAGGAAAAATCACTTGTTGTTCTTAAACTTATTACAATACATATATAGTTAGAGGTCAAAGAATACAAAAACTCAAAAGATGAAAATAAATACATGAATAAACATAATAAACTTGCACAATACAATTGAAATGTGCACATTTGACCCCTTTACTTGTGAATATTTATGAATTATGAATTGTTCCACCACTAATTATACATATGTTATGTTAAGCGTGTATTATTACTCTATATTGATGATAATATAGTCTCAACTAGTTGATATATATAACTTATTTCTTACACAAAGGGATCGTTAATCACTCAAAAGTTAAATGTGCCATATATCATGAGGACCAAAATCAGAATTTATCGTACGAAAAGTCCTCTTGTGACATACTTATGTGTTTGCATGAAAATTAGTTGCAGGAAGCAATGACATTGCCAGATCAAATAGATGCAGCAATAACTTACATAAAAAGCTTGGAAATCAAATTGGAGAAGAGCAAAATGCAATTGGAAAAATTAAGGACTAAAAAGAGGTCCAATTTACATGATCCAAATCCAAGTATTAGCAAATTATCTTCACCTCAAATTGAAATCCAAGAAATGAGCCCAACAATGGATTTAATCTTGATTAGTGGCCTTGATAACTTAACTATGTTTTATAACATAATTAGGTTACTCCATGAGGAAGGTTTTGAAGTAATTAATTCCAGCTTTTCTCTAGATGGGAACTCTACGATGCAGATTTTCCATGAAACTAAGGTCAGTATATGCATGTGTTGATATTCTGTTCGTTTCAATTTATATGATACTGTTTGACTTGACACATAGTTAAAGAAACAAAAAAAAAAGACTTTTGAAATTTAATTTGTAGTTAAAACAAACATTAAAGATCTGTGTGACATAGATCATTTTATGAAGGATAAAAGAAAAAACTTAAAGTTCAATTCTTAGTATACGGTTGAAAGTGTATGATATAGTAAACTTATCGTTTTATTAAATGCTTCTTACGAGGTGTATTAAGTCAAAATAAACAACTAAAAATGGAGGAACAACTAGTTAATTTAAAAAATCAAGAAAGAAGTAATTATTTTCTTCCAATTTTGACCTTAGAATTAATTATATAAGAATTAAGAGACATATAAATAGACAAAAGACTAATGAATTAATAACGGATATATTAGTCAGATTATACTCCTAATTAATTTTTCTGTTAATGCAATATCTTATCATGACAACTAAATTTGAATGGAGGGACTAGTTTTATTTTCTGGTTTTCCCCTTTTTACGGAACTAATTCAAATTTGCGTCGAAAAATCTCATTTTAGAGGGAAAAATGTTTTCTATCAAAAGATAATTTCATATTCAAAGCTCGAATCTGAAACCTTTGATTAATAATAGAGCAGTTATGGGCAAAAGTCAAAATTCTAGTCCTCTTTTTTAATAAAATGAACTAGAATTCCAAACCTATTTAGTAATTAAGCATAAGCTCATTTTGACACCTTTTTTAATTTTTGTGTAGGTTATTGGGAACTCAACAATGGTGTATAGAAGAGTGAAAGAATTGCTTAATGGACCTTCTTCAACTGATGATATTATTGAAACCCTACTATGTTCATGGGACAATGAGATTCAATCTGAAATGTTAGGGTTAATTAATTTGATGTAACAGATTTAGTACCAACATAACTCACGACTTATAGCATAGAGTTAAATTTTACATTAAGTTATATTAATCGTTTGTAGCAAGTTACTCTTCTATTTTCTATAGGTTAATTGTCATATATATTAGGCTTGCCATAAAGATTTAATCAATCTATCGTTGTAATTAAACTTAACAAGATGGTGTAAAAAATGTATACACAAACCGTGCATAAATCATAAACTCAACTCTGAACATGTTACGAGTTCAATTGCTTAAAAGAAAAAAAATAAAGATCATTTTGTTTTAACATAAAAATAATTAATTAATTAAAGATCAACTCATTTTAAGAGAAATTCTTGCAATTTAAATATTTAATGAACTAGAAGAAATGGATATATCTTTTGAAAAATGAACAAGAAGCAAAAGGAACCATATCAAATTTTGAGTTCGAGTCCTTAGAATAGAAAAAACTCTGATAGAGAGCATTTCCTCCCTTAATGGACCTTGTTGTTGTATCTGGATTAATCAAGTCCCAAAATCTGAATTTCATTACTAAAAATAAATATAGAGTCAACAAATGAATACATGAATAAAATAAGATGTGACAATTATTTATTTTTGAAAAAAAAAAAGATACCAATAAAAGTCCCAATTTTATAAATTAATTTGAAGATTTGGAAGAAGCAGAAGGCACAGCAGCTTTGAAAATCCTATCAAAGGCATTTTCAATGCTACATTTGAACTTTTGTGGATCAATTAAACCTTTTTCTGTTCCCACAGCCACTCTTAATCTTCCCATATAGCTCATCATTGTTATTGTTAAACTCTGCATGAAAAATCACCAAATTTCATTAAGTCAAAATGTAGTAAAAATCTATGTTGCTCGGACTTTTCAAAAGTATCAATGAGTGCGTGTCAGATTCTTTAAAAATAGTGTATTTTTAGAAAATCTGACACAAATACGGCATCGAAAGTTAAGAGTACGCACAACTTAAGTTAAAACACATTCTAAACTCACACACAAAAGAAGAAGATGCACATAGATTTTAATTTCTAGTAGTGTTATATATACTTATGTATCAAAATACCTAATAGTATAAATATTTTTTACATCATCAATACGTCAAAGTTAAATTTTACCTCGGGAACACCAACCACCATGAAGTACAAGCTTTTAACTGGATGATTTGCCAAAGCCATTTTTTCCACTGGCCCAATCATGTTTGATATTGTCATACTTGAATTCTTCAACGTGCTATGGATATATTTAGCCGTTACCTATAACACAAATTATTAATTTAGAATTCAGTATGTAACGTAAAAAAAAGTTAGAATCCTAAATCAATAAACTTCAAATTCTTATGTGGATAGTCATTTTTTCTCCCTTTGATAGACAATTAGAGTAAGAAATTTCACCTCGGGGCCTCTATATTTTTGCAAAGTATCGAGCAATTTTCCAGTAAGAATAACAGCTGCGGAGTTTCTTTTTCTTTGAATAACATCTTGTGCTTTAAACACAAAACTTAGAGGGTTAGTTGATGATTCTTCTTTATCAATTTTTGGTAATGAAACATGTAAAAATGCAAATTGATTTCCCCATTTTGACTCATTTTTGGGTTGCAACATTTCTTTCACCGATTTGTATCCTGCAATATTTCTAGTGTTGAGTAACACTAATGCCGTTGAATTTGTATTTTTCTGATCATATTTCGTTTCCTCCATGTATAATCGAACTCCCAAGAATAAAACTCCACATATAACGTCGTTTATGGTCTGTTAGACAAAAAGGAAAATCGTAAATCTTAAATAGTATAAGGTTCTCAATATGAAGGTCATGATATACATTGACGTTGTAAATAAAATGTTACGCCATCAATGGAATTTAACCTGACGTAAAAAAGTTATTTTTTCTTAACATGTCATAAATATTTATAGTCGTACTAGAGCTCACCTCTAGAGTGTGGTGACATTAAATATGAGGTAACAACAATAAAGGAGGTTGAGATATGAATGTTGGTCATGTAAGTTGTTACATGCCATAAATTGAAAATTTAGGTCACCATATTTAATGCAATGCCATAAATTTAAAATTACATTTTCGAGGAAAGGTTCAATCAACCATGCTGCCAATTAGGGAGTTAATTCTCTTTTATTGTCCAGGAAAAAAGATAGTATTTCTTTCGTCTCATATTAGTTATCAACTTTACAACCTTTTTATACTTATCTTATGAGATAAAGTAGTGATAAAATTATTCCAAAAAAATTATATTATTACCGGTTAGAGGTAAAAAATACTTGGTGAAATATTTTTAATCCCTTTTTACTTGTTTAATTTTGATTTTTTACTTGTTATTTTTAACAAACAAGAAAATATTTTTTTTTTTACCTATTATACTCTCAATTTATTTAGAGAGTTAATGTTTTTGAAAAAGATAAAATCTTTTTAATGAGTAAATTGATTTTGAAATTCTATCAATTAATAAAGGTAAAATAGTAAACTCATTATATCAATTTTTTTTTTTAATAGATGTGGTAAATCAAAACTGGACCCATGAATTTAGTACTTGGAGCATTAAAAGTTATATTCCAATTGCAACTACTACTACTACTACATTTTTCAACTAATTAACTAGTAATTGCTCCTTGTTGATCGGTGTATACAGGTTCGACATAATTCAATAGCTTTAACTTAAATTTTATATCTACATTTAAAGATCTACCTGAATAGAGTAATTACACATTGTTAGTTAGAATTTGTAAACTCAAAATTCTAACTCCATCTTTATTTGCTATATATTATTTTAATTTGTGCTATTACTATGAATTCCTACCCTACTTGCACCAAGTGCAATTTGCTAGGGGGAAAATATGGGTACTTAATTCCCATAAGAACATAATCTGATAATAGTACTTGAATTTTTTTTTTTTTTGTGTTATTTAATAGTCCAAGCAAATTAAATAGCATATCTTTGTTTTTTAGATAGTTCCACCTAAACATGTCCTTTCACACAACATAATTCTTCGATGTCTTTATCAATCTTAATCGAAAAAAAAATCTCTAAATCAAATAATCAAGAATCAATGCACCCAAGTGGTAGGTATATATATATATATATATATATATCATAAATTTCAATAATAAAAAAGGAAATTAAATGACATAGTTTTAAAAAGATGGTGTATATGCAATCTTATCCTTAATTACCTTACAAAGGTTAAGAGATTGTTTCCAACAAATAAAAATCGACGTGACAAAATCGACCTAAAATGTAGGTCCCAAAATACTTGGAGGTATACAAAAAGTCGATCTCATGAGGTCGATTTCTATTTTTAAAAATCAATTTTTTATTTGTAAAAATCAACCTTCGAAGGTCAGCTTTTTCCAACTTCTCTTAAGGTTAGATTTGACAATTTTTTAAGTAGTATGATAGTTTCTTAACTTAAGTAAAATATATCCATAAGATAAGCAAGTAAAACAAATACAATAACGCAGAAGTCATGTTGAAAACGATTAAGACAATAAATTAAACAACATACCACTTTAAGATTAGACTTAATTTCCTTGAGATGATCAAGAGAGAACTCCATAGTTGTAATATCAATTGGTCTAAACTCCACACCTTCATCACCAGACCTAATTGTTGTCCTTTCATCTTCAAGATTAGTGCTTTTCATTAAACTCCATCCAAAATCCAACAAAGTGTTCACAACTCCATTAACACTTTGAACCACATTAGTACAAAAACTCTTCTTATAATCACTTTCCAAATTGTGATTATTATTATTATTATTATTATTACTAGTAAATGATGGAAATGTTAAGGGGAGTGAAGGATTATCAGCTCTTTGTAAACAAGAAAGAAGTGCACCCATTAGTGAAAATCCATCACCAAGTGAATGATGAAGTTTAAACACTAAATTTCCAGCTGATTTTGTTGTTGGATATTTAAATATGTGAATTTCCCATAGTGGTCTACTTTGTGGGAATTGTTCCATAGCAATTTTGGTCATGTATTCATTGAAACAATTATCATAAAATTCTTTTGATTTTCCTTGTGGGAAAATTGGTACATATATGTGGTCTTTGTGCTTCACTTCTACTTTCTTCCATTGTTTCACTCCATTCTTGTCTTTCACCTAATCAAGATTAACAAGAAAATTAGGATAAAAACAATCAAGAATTGAAGAATAAAGATAGATCTTAACCCTAACTCAATATGTAATTCATAAGACAAGACATATTTATTATCAGTAACGGAATCAAGATTTTAAATAATAGGAATTAAAGAAAAAATATTAAAATATCACACTTCAAATTTGACTCTATGACCTAAATCAACTTTTGAACTCAGTGTCCAAGTTAAAAGCCTGAATATGAACTCGGTAATTTTTGTTCAAAAAAGTAATTTTGTATTAAAAATTATTAAATATAGATAAGCATTATGTTTAAAACGCAATCATTAGTCATTATTCGTAAATTTGAAATTCTGAGTTTCCTTAGATATGATTGAACCCTTAGCTACTTAACTATATTTTTTTCATTATACCAAGAGAAATCAACAACTTAGTTAAAACAAAAGGAAATAGTTTTTTCAGGCAATATAACTTTCTAACGAAAGACATTCATTTAAAAGTACCCCTCCCATCAACTTAGCTTTCCTACTACCTACGATCATATAAGGAGATAACAATCAAAATATCTCTCAACTAACGTAGGGCATTCTAACACATCGCGAAAAAAAAAAAAAAACTTACCATAATAGAAGAGAAACGAGGATTTATAGGAATAAAAACATCCTTAAGCATTGTCACGGTACAAGAATCATCGATCGGAATTTCAGATTCCAGAACACAAATTACAGAAATCGACATAACCGAGCTCGTAAAATACTGCCCGGTAGGGCTAACTGGAAACGACGACGTTTCATCATCATCATCTTCTTCTTCTTCAACCATTCTTTTCACATTAATATTCTTCATTTTTGTTGTTCTAATTTTGTTCACAATGTACTAATGTCTTGTGGCTCTTAAATCTTTACCTTATATAAATAAATATTTGGTAATGTTAGCTAGGTGTGTGAATAATAATATATTTGCAAGTACTATTAATTAATATATCTTGTATTTATTGTATGAAGAGATGGAAAATTGGATTTCATGTTTGTGATTAATTTTCTTGTTGGGGAAATATACATGGAGTTATGGACACCCTGCTAACATGTGAGTTTGTGATACAGTGGTGGAACTGTTTTACTCTTAACTAAATGTCTCGGATTTGAATTCTGAATATGGAGCGCCACCCCCTAATGAATTTTGCATTGCATGATCAGAATTTGATCGAGGTTCTAATATCTGGACACCAGATGGGAAATTAATAATATTCTCTCTATCCAACAATAGTTGTCCACTATTGACTTGACACACCTCTTAAGAAACAATAAATAATAGGGGTAATATTACTATATTATTTTTTGACTTTATTAAATTTAATGCTTTGAAAAATGTGTTAGATGATATATAATATTTAATAGCAAGGGTAAAAT
Source organism: Solanum gracilifrons (assembly GCA_029582605.1). NCBI lineage: Eukaryota > Viridiplantae > Streptophyta > Magnoliopsida > Solanales > Solanaceae > Solanum > Solanum gracilifrons. The sequence continues at coordinate 11,777 of JAJOOH010033077.1, forward strand.
AGATACAAAAGATAAATTATCTCTTAATTTTTTAAATTAAACAAATATTATTTGACAACTATTTTTAATATAGTGAATAATTATTGCTTGACAGAGGGAGCAATAAAAAAGAAGTTATGGACACCCTTCATCGTATTGACTACTTGTCAACAAACTTTAGCAGCTGAGGGGTCTTTAAGTGAATGAATTATTATTCCCTTCGTTTCATTTTACTTAATCTATATTGACTCGTTAAGTATATACGGCTCTTAAAAAAATATATTTATTTTGCTATATTAACCTACCTAAGTACATTTTTAAATTTTAAATTTGTTCACTAATTAAGTATTGCTTAATATAATTATTTAATTATAAAAATAATATTGGATGATTACTCATGACCTTACGGACGACCTAAACATGTTAGACTAATTTGTTTGTCTCTAGTTAAGAGACATAAACAATGATTAGTCCTTTCTAAATATTTTCTCCACTCGTTTTTAGTTGTTTAGATTAGACTTAGCATATTTCTTAAGGAATAATAATTTATATAAATATTTTAATATAATATTTATATTAATTAATGTTTAATTTTAAATTTTAAAAGATAATTTTAAAAATAAATAATTAATATTTAAGGTAAAAATGAAAATAATATGCTCTTTTGTTGTTGATATGCTAAAAATAACAGATAAAAATATATTTTAAATATAATGAAAAAGTAAAATAAAAAGAGAAATGTTTATTAGAGCTAGAAACTACTCACAAAAAAGTAGCTAACATCAATAACTTTGCCTTAATAATTTGCAGAGGTGGCATTAATTCTTCTCTAACTTATTTAATTTACTAGGTTTGGATTTTATTATTTATACTCTCTATTTATTTTAACTTGTTCCATTACTTTATGAGAGTTAATTCAATTAATTTTTCGAAGCTAAAATAAGTTCTTCTAATGTCATTCGCTGGAACAATACGTCTTAATATGTTGGTCAAAATGTATAATTTAATTTTCAGAAAATAAAATATGACAAATATTTAGGACGGAGAGAGTAGATGAAAAGCTAAACGAGCGTCTTAAATTACGAGTATTTTGAGACGGGGAGAGTAGAAAATATTGGACAGCTGGATGTATAACATTTGTAACATGCTAATAATAAATGTGCCAACAAAAATGGTAGTTGATGGTCTATCAGATCTTCCCAATTAAATTACATCATGTGTGTTCTTGAGTACTTACCAGCTCTTGTCCACTTGTTATTGTTAGATATGAATTATGATCATTATTGCAAGTTCGAGCCGCTAAAATAAAGAAGAGTTTGGTCTGATTTGAATTTTGGTATGATTTGCTCGTTTGTCACCAGGTCTGAAAATGGTATTGATAAGGGTGTTGATATGCCTCTTAACTAATTAAATGATTCCTCTTAATTTTTCGACGAAAAATATCCAATTGGACATCCTGGATGGCTATAGCTTAGCCCCTGTCTACAAAGAGAAATTTTTGGCACATAATAAATCTTCAAATCATCCTTTGAGCCTTGCTATGGTGGCCAAAAGTTTTCGAATGAGTTGTCATTTTCATGTTTATTTTATGTACAAAACGATTTAATATATTATATCTTAATATGCATCCGTACAAATAAGTGACAAAGCATGCTTACTGCTAGTATATGTATAACATTTATTTATCTTAATTCTATAGGGAATATTTTGGTGAGATTTACAACCTTATTTTTTTTTATTTGCGTGGAAATATTTGGTTTCATTGCTCTTTAATTTTTTTATGTTTTATTAGGATGTTTCTGGTTTAGTAAATTGAAACTTATTATATAGTCCTATTACTATTTAGGAAAATTATTGTTGTTGACACCCAATTTTGACCCTCCCCGATAATAATTGATTTCTGAGCTTCTTAATATTCAAGCGATTTAAAATAATTAGCTATGTCAAATTCAAATAATTTCAAGGTTAGTGTAAATAATTTCAATCGATTTCCATAGTATTTGAATAATAAATATATTTCATATAATTATATAAGTAATTAGTATATTTTATAAATGTTTGAAAATCATATCAAAAGATTTTTGCTTCGTTAAAATAAATATTTTATTAATTTAGTTTTAGTTTGAATTATAGCCTTAATTTTGAATTAATTAGTT
>JAJOOH010033078.1:0-10581 GCA_029582605.1 Solanum gracilifrons
AGTATTTTATTAAATTAGTTTAGTATAAATTATAGTTATAATTTCGAGTTATTTAAATTATTCAGTTTATAATTAAGCTAATTATTTTATTTCGTCAAAATTAAGAAGCTCATTAATTAATTATATTAATTCGTCCTATTTAAGTTTTAGCCGAATTTGTTAATTAAATATCAATTTGGCTAATTTCTTAATTCCCATTTAGCCATTTTCCCTATTGCAAATCTAACCCAAATTAAATCCTTTTTAGACTTAAGTTTGGGCCTTACTTCCAATTTCCAGTGGCCCACATCATAATTCCCAACCCATACATACCAATTTGCCAGCCCAAAGAAACCCATTTCATACAATACATACACAATGTACAAACAACAATATGTGCAGCAGTACATACATTACCCCTGTACCCGTCTTGTTCTTCTTCAAACGCTAAGAAACAGAGCGCCCATCCCTCTGTGAAAAATCCAGCCAAATCCGGAAATCTCGTCACCCATCTGCGAACCCATAACCCTAGCGACCTAATCCATCACCCTCACGTCTCCTTTTCCCCCCTTTTCACGGAGTCTCAGAGCAGAGAAGGACTCCCCATGCCTTTTACTGTTGGTCTCGGAAAGGAGCAACGAAAATTTCAAATTTTTCTTTCAAAAATCCAACGGATTCCCCCCCTAAATCGCCCCAACTTCCCCTATAAATAATCCTTGACATTCAAGTGAGAAGGGGGTCTTTTTTTTTGGAAATGGGATTTTGACAATGTTTTAGAGCTTAGTTCTTTGGAAATACTCATTTTATACTCAAAGAAATTTTAAAACGATTCTTTAATCCTAAGTTCCGAAAATTTCGCTGCTTAGATTCTGCTTGGGAATTCTTGTCTTACCGTTCGTATTGGGATTTTAAGGTGTGGAAATCGCTGCTTTCAAACTCGTTGTCTCAGTCGCTGCCCGGAAGAAGGTGAAAATCCTTTCTGAAACTATTGTTTCGTTTGATCTTTAATTGTTGTGCTTACTGTTTATTTATTTTCTTTTCTAAATTATGTCTTGATTTTCTTTATAATTAAGATTGGGAAAAATCGATAATGTTTTAGCTAGATTTATCTTCCTGGGCCGAATTGTGGTCACTGTTTGTTCATTGATATGTGAATATAAATATTTGGCATTTTGTTCTTTTTTCTTTGGTTACTTTTAGCCTTGTTATGGTTCTTTAAAAATGTCCAATACTTTCAGCGTGTTTAATTCATCTCCTTGTGGTTTGTTTAGTTTGTATTCATGAAGTTGACCATGTCTCGGTTTAAAGGTGTCATTGCTAAACTTATTTCAATTGTTGCATATATCTTTTAGTGGGCTATTTTTTATTCAAATTCATCGATTGTTTAAGTTTCCATCTTCACGTCCTTTCAAATATTGACTTCTCAACATGCTCATTTTAGTTTAACTTCCATGATTAGTGTATTATCTTTGGGTTAGATGTTTTGGTCTCATTTTGCTAAATAATCTAAGATATGTGTGATAACATTTTGGCCATTCTAGTTATGTATCAATGTACCCAACGGGACTTATATTTTGTCCAAAATCTTACTGATTTTTTTATTTTAAAATAAAAATAAAAAATGAACATGACATATGGGTTATTTCAACTCCTGTCTGTTGCTTTGTTTTTTATTACTTTAAATTGTTTTGATCAAAAGAATATGCTGCTAAAGTTTTAATTGTTTGCTTGTTGAGATATATTTTGTTCATTTGCACATTCTTAGAATGTTGTCATATGGGCCTAACAATGGCCTTTGGTTTTTTTATCTTAAAATATTTAAGTCACTTTTATTTGAATTCAATTACATTCATTTGTTTCCTTATTTCAAATGCTAATCTCTACTTCTTTTCTTTCTCTTTGTGTGTATGTGAATCTCTGTTCATAGTGGACTTATCTACCTTGCATTACCGAGTTGAGCCATAAAGGCACGATCTTTGCTTTCCCTATTTCTCGAGTCAAAGCCCCTATACATTTGGAAGTTGTTACGGGTTCCAGAACTCCAACGTTCTGCTGGAAATTAGTTCGAAAGCCTAAGAAATGGGCTGTATACATATTGTATACAGCAGTATATACTCATTATACAGAGATATACAGGTTAAAAATGCAGGAATACAGGGTTGAGGTGGAATACATATGTTTGGAAGTAAGAAATACCTGAAAAGAGCTAATATATACGCTCATATACACTGATATACATCCACCGTATACCAAAAACGGGATTGGGTTAAAACCCAAAAAATAAAGCAAAATTGGCCCAAAGGAGGCCCAAATTCAATTTCTCCCTTACTCTTTAATTATTCAATTGTGATTATTTATTGTTTGTTGTTTAACTCTAACTTTATAATTCTTAATTAACTTAATTAGATTCCCCAAAAGATGAGTTATTTTTTGTTATGTTGGTTTACTTTAATATTTTTTTTTTTTTCATTTATTTTACTAATAAGATCTTATATTATTAATTGAATTAAAACTCTTTGTTCTTAAAAAGAAGCGTTATTTAATATTTTTCACTTAACACACTTTTAGTTCGTTAAAAAATTATTTCAAGTTAAGGTTTCTCCCAAATAAGCTTTAAAAAGCCCTTTTTCAATTAATTAAAATAAAATACTTACTTAGTCATTTTCTTAAAAAGGGTTAGTCAATTAAGAAATGATTTTCATATTTTAATTTATTAAATTGGTTTGAAATGAATTAAATAAATGCTAATTAATCTAGTTTTATTATATTCTAATCATTTGTATTTCGACTCAAATGTTTTATTTTGGATACCTTTCTCTGAAAAAAATAAAGCATGTCATTTATTTAACTATTTTCTCAAGTTAGCCAAATATTGTAAATTATTATTCTTATGTTAAATCACATTTTTTCTAAAAAAAATAGTCAAATATATTTTAGTCAAGTCGCAGGTCAACCGCATGTTAACGGACACTTCGAATGCTTAAACCCTTCTCGAAGTGTAAATTGAACCCCGAACCCTCTTTGATATTTTCAAATGATTTTTTCTGTTTAAATCTTTGAAAATTATAAGTTTTCTTAATTTCTTTAAAAAATTAAGTGGCGACTCTTTTCTAAGTATTTTTCTCAAAATGTTTTATAATTAGAACATTTCAAAAAGTGATTTTTCTAAAGATAGGAAAATTACGGCATAACAATTTGTTATTGGTTTCAGTGTTTCCGCATATGAAATATAAGGTTTTGGAAGTAAAGCATGTTGACCAGCCTCCATGGGAGGTTGGCCACCGGCCTTGGTGGCCATTACCACCGGAAAACAGGCAAATTAGGTTTTTGACGGCGGCAGGCGTTATTTTTGTGACTTTTTTGTTGAGATATTACAATAATTCCAAGTTACTTAGTGTCTAATTGTTTTTTCTTGTTTTTGTTGGAAATCTATGCTTCTTAGTCGGCAAATGCGAACTTGAATAAGCTTAGTATGGAAGAATCAGACCCAATGCTCAAAGCCGTTGTGCGGTGCAAACATGGCGTTTTACTGCATATGCAAACTTCTTAGTCGAAGTCAAATTCCGGAAGGCGATTTTAGTCCTGCCCCTACTATGGTGTATGTGATTTCTCTTCTTCTATTATTTATTTTGTTGAATTTAATTGATGTTAATGTACTAATTTGATATTTCAGTCTAAGAATTGTAAGTTTTTTCGATGGAGAGACAAAGAAGAAGTTGACCCAAGATCAAAAATTATTCTCCAAAATTTGGTGAACAAAATCAAAGAGTTGGAAGAAGAAGTTTTGAGGAGGCAGACACAAATCAATGAGCAAGTGATCGACAATAATAATGGTGTAGGTTCTATTGGAAGATCATTTTGTGTGTTTTGATTTGTGTTGTTGCTATGTTTATCAACAACTTATTCCAAAGTAGTGTATCAAGTATTGATCTAGTTGAATTGGCATAATAAAGAATTACGTTTTACTTTGTCATAGTAAGGTACCCTATGTTAGATTTTGATGTAATAAGGAATTTTATTTTTCTTGTAATGCTTTGTATTTATGTCTCTATTTATGTCAATGAAGATTCCAACAGATGATTGTGTAATTATAAATTAGTTATTCAAGCAAACAAGAAAATAGTAGAATGCTTTAATACATCGTTTAGTCACAACCCAAAAACAAAAGGCATAGAGAAAATATTGTCATAGAATGTCATTAACAACCCAAAACGAAAATAGAAGTCGTTTAGTACTAATACATCAACATTCAACATCAAAAACTAAAGGGATAGAGAAAATATTGTTAGTCACAACCCAAACAAAAACAGAATTCGTTTGGTACTAATACATCAATATTCTACATAAAAAATAAAAGGCTTAAAACAATGCTACAATACTACATTTTTTATGGCTCCTTGGATTGACTTGGATTGTTTGAACTACTTCCTTTCAGTTTATTTCTTTGTTGCTCACTCATTTCTTGAAGTTTTCTTGTTGATATTGCTGATTTCCCTTTCCATTTAAGCTTGCTTGCAGCACTTAGTTTGAAATCAATATCACCAGTTATGTCAGCTGATCTTGTCACTTTGGTTGTACCAGTAGAAAGTATCTTAAAGCTTGGCATGCCAGGCTGCACCCAATTTATGAAAAATAATTAGTAGGAAAAACTTAATTTATGAAGATGATTGATATAATTAGTAGCAAATACTCACATTAAATGTTTTGAATCCATTTTCAGCTTGAAACACACCCATACCCATAATTGACGATCTTTTGTATGGGATTGTGCTTTCACTTCCCCTGCTCCTTCCTCTTTTACTAGTAGTTGGCAATGAAATATGAGGTATTGGAGGTGCTGGATGTTCAAGATATGCAGGATGTGCAGGAGTTGTTTTTCTTAGTCTTCCTCTTTTACCAGTAGTAGGCAAAGAAGTTGCAATAGGTGGAGGAGTAGCACTAAGTGTTGGATATGTAAGAGGTGTTGGAGGTGCAGTAGGTGTTTTTGTTGGTCTTCCCCTTCCCCTTTTTACTGGGGGCTCACCTTTTGTTAATGGATTCTAAATATACAAAGAAGAAGTTAGAAAATGATTATAGTTAATATCAATACAAGTAAAAATATTACCTTTGGTCTGCCTCTTCCCCTGCATGAACCTGATGTTTTGCCTCTTCCCCTACCTGAACTTGATGTGTTGCCTCTTCCATTACCTGAACCTGATGGTTCCTTCCTTGTTGATGATTGAACATTTTATGGACAACCTCTTTTGTTATGACCTCTACCATTACAATTATTGTAGGTCATAGCAAGTCCAGTTCTAGGCAACTTTCCTGATTTCTTTGTTTCTCCAACTTCTTTCCTTCTAAGCTTACCTGGCCTTCCAGGCATGCTTTTAATTTCAGGTGGTGCAACTGTTGGATCAGTAGATATAGGCCATATTTCCATGTTTGTGATTGGTTGAAAAACATTAGCATAGGTTCTCAAGTAAGTTTTCTTACTATAGCAGCTATCAATATAGTGAACATGATCACATTTCTTGAAGTATATTGCAGCCACAACACGTGCACATGGTATACCTTTTAATTGCCATACCCTACAACTACAAGTTCTCTTGCCAAGATCCACAGTGTGTTGACATAGTCCCTCTCTCACTTCAAATCCAGCAACTCCATTAAATTCAATAGTACAATTCATTGACCTGTCAATATTTTCTTGTAGTACTTTCAAAGCCATTGGAGAGAAATTGCACTTCCAAGTAGTTGTAAACTCCCTTAAATTACCTATCCTTGTCATCATCTTCACTCTAATCTCTTCAAGCATAGTAATAATTGTCTTGTGCCTTGCTGCCAATATCCATGCATTAAAACACTCAGACATATTATTATCTACAGAATCACATTTTACTCCAGTATTGAAGTATACCTTACACCAGTACTCTATGTTGTAGTACATTAAGGCATCCATCATATTTTTTAGACCAAGACACTTCATCTTCTCCACATTATTTCTTAATTGAGACTCAAAAGTACTTTTGGCAATCCTCCAGAATTGTTGTCTTCTTTAGAGGCCTCTCCAGTCCTTAGCCCAGTTAGCTAAGATGTGTCTAGCACACATTCTATGTTCTGCAGCAGGCAATAAATGTTGAATGACTGCAGACAATCCCCAGAAATATATGTAGGTATGTTATAATAACATATGCAACATTAAAACTAATAAATACAAATAAAAAATTTAAAAGTACACATACCTTTTGGATATCTGTAATCAAGGTGAGATCTTCACCATCTCCTAGTCCAGATCAGTCTTTAATAGCTTGACAAATCATGTCCATGTATTTTTGTTCTCATACTCAACCACTGCCCAAGCTAGTGGCAACATCTAGTTATTACCATCCATGGCAACAATAACTAACAACTGCCATTTGCAAACCCCTTTAAGGAAACAACCATTTAAACCTATGCATGTCCTACAATTCAAGAATGCCTTCTTCAATGAATCAAAACAGATATAGAAGCTTTTAAATACAGGCCTACCAAGTGTACCAGGTTCATCCAGTTTAACAACACAAGTGGTTCCTGGATTGGTCCTTAATAGTTCATCCTTGTAGTTAAGAATTCTTCCAAATTCAACAATATGATCACACATAATATCTTTCAACACCTTAGCTCTTGCTCTCCTAACAGTAGTCTTGCCAACATGAACTTTAAGCTTCTTTCTAATCAGGTCTTGCAATTTCAAAACTCTTATACTTGGTTGCTCAAGGATTCTTTGTCTAAAGACTGTAGATATGTACTTTGCATTACACAAATAATTTCTGGTTGTTGAATTACAAGTATGTTTTGGATTGTAAGTCTTAATCATGAAATCATTTGTTGTGTTATCAAGACATGCATACAAAAGTCATGGACAACTATCCTTGCACCTAACTCTAACTCTTTTTGGCTCATTCACCCACTTCTCTACCTGAACTCTTCTTTGGACAACATATTTAGTTACTGCTCTTCTAAATTCATTCACATCTGAAAAGACTATCCCAACTGCCATACAACTTTCTTAGCAGTAGGGTCATGAACAATTTTCTTTTTTTTGTGCTTTTCCTTCTTGTTATATTTACCCTTCTAAGTAAATTAACCCAACCAGAATCAGAACTGTCAGTATCAGAATTATGTTCATCTTCATCACAACACACATCTTCATCTATTTCAAAACTGTCAGCATCAGAACTTGGATAGTATGGCTCATCACCTCCTAACCTTCCTTCAACACTTATTTTTCCTGTTTCAGTTTCATCAAAACCTAAATTTGGTCCAGCTTCACCTACTGGTACCTCTTCAGTGTCAGCTTGTACTCTCTCATTTCTTTTTCTTCTTTGAAAAATTCTCTTTTCAGCCCTCAACTCCCTAACCTCCTCATGCACATCACTATCATAATCCTCATCATCATCTCCAACTAATTCACATTCAGTATCAACACGCTCTTCAGTTGAGTAATCAGAATCATCTTCTTCCACTAAATCAGATCCAACTGGACCTACATCTATATCATTAAGATCTACAGTAGTTGGATCTACACTAACAGAATCTGCAGTAGCTGCATCTGGATCTGTACTAGCAGGATCTGTAGTAGCAGGATTTATAGTGGAAGGATTTGTAGTATTGATTGGAGTTGAGGTAGAAGATGCTCTAGTAGCAGTAACAACTGTAGTTTGAGGTGTTGTAAAAGGGTCCTCACCAGATAAAGTTTCATCACCAACCACAATGTTTGGACCACAATTTGGTTCAGCCCCTTTATTGAAAGTTGAACAAAATTCCTCTCTATCCTCATGGCTAACATTTTCTAATAAAATAAGGTCGGGGTCCACAACTGCTTTATCAATCATGTGTTTCACATATACCTCCACAATATCTCCATCTTCCAAAGAACAACATAGGTCTAAAATATCCATATTATTGTCTATATCTTCCAAAATGCCACTGTCAGGGGGTTTAATACTAAATGTGCAAGTTGTGGTGTATCCCAATTCTTTAATATAGCCTCTTAATTCAAAATAGGACATATTATCCATATCAACATCTAAAAATTTTGTAACTTGCCCACCCTTATATAGTGGTTGTCCACTACTTAAATCTAACACTCCACCATGATACCATCTTAAGGTAACCAAAGTGAACCCACTCATCTCCTACCTGAATGGAATGAAAGAACATAGAATATTTAAACTACACATTCTACACTAAACACACACATAATAGGTAAATATGAATATATCATCATTATAACAACGAAAATTGTAAACTTACTATGCCATAGTATCATATCATTACGAACATATATAACATTAAACGAGAAAGGAAACGCTATATGGCTAACAATATGAAGATAATATAGTATAAATTGAACAATGGAATGCTATTATACCAAAACCCAGTTATTGCTCTTCATTTTTTTTTTTTGTCAATTTCATAACCCTAATCAAACACAATAATCAATATCATTCAAAATCGCTAGTAAAGAACTAAAAGAACTAACTTTTACTTAGAGAAAACTTCGACCCAACAAACGAAAAAAGCTAAACGAACCTTCCCAACAAACTTCGATTGGAACAAAATTTCATATCGAAAAGAATGGGGGTGAATTTGGTCAGATCGAAAAAAGGTTAGGGTTTAGAGAAAGAAAGAGGAAAATGAAAAGATTAAGGGAAATTTGTGGGTTCTGGGTCCAGTCATTATGTGGCAGCGCGTGTAAATAAACATTTAATTATATCTGGTTTATGTGGACATGTCAGCAAAGAAGGGTGAGATAATAAGTAAAAAAAATGTTCAAGGGGGTAATAGGACCCCCGTAAAATATGAGTGTGTAGTTGGGAATCCGGCTATAGGTTGGGGGGGCTTTTGGCCATTTTCCCTTAATTTAAATATAAAAATGTACTCTTCGTTTCATATTAATTCTCCCCTTTTCCTTTACAGTTTACACGCTTTATGAGAAATCATAAGTAAAATATAAAACTTAATTTAAATAAATTCAAACTTAATTTACTCATACTTTTAAAAAGAATTAAAATTATAAAGATAAAATAGAAAAAAAATATAATGATATCTATTTTGATTTGAAAATTGACAAGTACATTAAAAAACTATTTATAAATTAGGACAATTAATATCGAACAAAGGGCGTGTTACTTTTTACATCAACAACAACAATAAATTCAGTAAATTTCGTTAAGTGGAGTATAAAAAAGGTAGAGTATAAGTATATCTTATCACCATTTCGTGAAGATAGAAAAATTATTTTCGATAGACGTTTGACTCAAATACATCAAACCCAAATATTTTTTTATTTGTAAAACCTAAGATGTCGTTAGGAAAATATTATAATAGGGTACTAATTCAATTGGCCCTTAAAACCACACTCTTGGAGGGGTCTAATAATAAAAAAAGACAATTGGACAAAATTAGCGGAGCTGGATACCCCCACCACTACTTATAAGGGGGTAGATGTACCCCTTCAATATATTGAAGAGTCTCGTCCCTGGCGCTCATCCCAATTTCCAACTTCCACCCAAAGGGCTATCTTTGTTCTAACTTGAACCGCCCTAATTCACCCAAACCAAAAATTAAATTTAAAAAGTGCAATCCAAAAATCGTTCATTCTGTCTTGTTGATGGTTGTTCATATGTCACTACTCTATTTTGCGTAGAACAACAAATCTATCGGAAAAAATGAATGCGCAGCTTCATCTCCGTTCTAGTCATCTCCCTAATCATTGCATTTTGCTTCCACCGTCCTCGCACACATTTTCTGTACTGAATTTTTCAAAAGAAAACAGAGTATTAGGGGTTGGGAGATTGGGTTTGAACGAAAGAATACTAGCAAACAGGACAGTAACTAAAAGAAAATAAATCATGTCGTTTGGCAATTAGAGCATCGGCAGGAGTATGGGGTGGTTGGATACCAGAAAAGTCCTCGAAAGCTCCTCCACTAAGGGCCCGTTTGGCCATAGATTTCCCAAACAATATTTGGAGAAAAATTTAGCAAATAGTGTTTGTTCATACAATTTGTCATTATTTGATAAATATTTTTGGCAAATATCCCAAATTTCCAAATACTAGTTTTTTTTTGTGTTTGGGCCAAATCTCATTATTTGGGATCTTTTGAAAATTAAAATTTTATACCAAACTTTTATCTTTTACAAAAACATCCTCTATAGTAGTAGTTTGCATTGTATTACATAATTTTTTACGTGAACAACAAAGTAGTGATGAAATATTTCGTGGATATGAAAGTGATGATATGATTGTTAATAAAAATGATGAACAATCGACTTAGGGTAACAAAGTCATGTGTTTTGTCTAATTCACGATGTATAGAATTAGGAGTGTACAAAACTGAACCGAAAATCGAATCAAATCGCAAACCGAGTCAAACCAAAAAAGAAATTTGACTAGTGGTTTGGTATTGAAAAAAAAACCCGACTATATTTGGATTGGTTTGATTTTAACTAAAAAAACCAACCCGAGACCAAACCAATCCAACATTATATATGTAATTTTAAAATTTTATTTTATACATAAAAATATTTACTTTGATATAATTTTAAAATATTTCTTATACTATTTCATAGTTTTT
>JAJOOH010033079.1:0-12912 GCA_029582605.1 Solanum gracilifrons
GGGGAGGCGTTTGGTAATTGGTCTGAACGTTGGCACAGTTGAGGGTGACGTTCCGGTAGTGATGAAGTGGAGTTTGGTAAACTGGAGGGGGAGTTTGGTAGATAAGAGGGGGAGTTTGGTAGGTAGGAAAGGGGAGGGGGGTATTTTAATAACTGGGAGAAGGGGTATTTCGGTAATCAGCCTGTGCATAATAAGCCGGGTACGAACTCTTTGAAGGTCGAGAATAACCTTGGTATGATAAGGATTTCCTTGGGGTCTTCTTTCCTTCATAAGAGATAGAAGACACATCTTCTCTTTTCTTCTTCAACAAACCCGATGATCCGGGCGAGGCAGCAACACGGGCAATCTTCCCGATTCTCAATCCATTTTCGATAGTCCCACCTACTTTGACTATCTCAGTAAACTTCACTCCAACGAGCAACATGATTCTATCATAATATTCGGGCTCTTGAACCCGCACAAATACTTCGACAATTTCCTTCTCAGACATTTAGGGCCGAACTCTAGTTTCCTCCTTTCTCCATCTGTATGCAAATTCTCTGTAACTTTCATCTGATTTCTGCTTCATTTTTTCCAAGGAATAACGATCAGGAATGATCTCTACATTGTAGATGAATCGTTCGATGAAGTCCTTAGCCAGAGCATTCTAGCTAAGCCACTGTCTTGTTTCATGCGATGTAAACCATTCCAGAGCCTCTCCACTCAGACTTCGACTAAAAAGCCGCATCAGTAAAGCTTCATCTCTTCCAACTCCCACGAGCTGGTCACAGTAGGCCCTCAGGTGCACTAAGGGGTACCCTATTCCTCCGAAAACATCAAACTTTGGTACCTTGAACCCTTCCGGGAGGTCCAAATTTGGATGAATGCATAAGTCCTCATGACTCAAACCAGCGACTTCAGGAATACACTACAACTCTTTCATGGCCTTTCAGATCTCTTATTTCATATCCAGCTTGTCAGCCTCTCCCTTCGACCTCCACTCTCTCTCTCACTCTTCATAGTGGTCGAGCTTAGAACTATTGGCATCATACTCATTGGGGATCGAGATTTTAAAAGTGGCTTTTTGAGGTAGGGGTGGAGCAATGGAGAGACTTTGGGCATTTTTAGTGGTTTGGTAGTTTTGAGGGAAGGTATTGGGGTTCGTATGTTGATTTTGGTGATGGAGGGAAGCTTGAGGGTTGCTAACGTTTTGGTTTTGAGGGGGTGGACCAGTTTGGAGGTTGGCATTTTGGGGAGGAAGTGGCACTTGGAGGTTGGTATTTTGAGGAGGGGGTGGTGGCTGATAAGGGGCGGAGGTATAATGGGGATTTTGGGCGGTTAGTTTGATGATTGAGGGGTTATGAACAGGATTGGAGGGTGGATTTTGAGCCTATTCTGCGTTCGAAGGAGAAAAGTGAAGTGGCGGCCTTCCGTCTTCTGGAGCATTGAAAGAAAAACCCAAATTAGGCAACTCTTGCCTTCTCTGCATTTCGACCCTCATCTCGGTAATCTGTTGCATCAACTGCATGATTAGCTCATTTTGATCAGCAATGATGAGCTGAGCCACGACAACATCGGTAAGGCCAATCTCTTCATTGTTATCACTCATGGCTGCTTTTCCCTTCCGAGATGAGCCACGACAACATCGGTAAGGCCAATCTGTAGGGCCTTTTGATCTTGTAAAATAGGGGTGTTCAGCCAACTAATCAACATAAATCGGTTCTAACTACCTGTAAAAGAAAACAACTCAAAAGAAAATTTGTTAATTTTGATTCAGGACAAATAATGCAAAATATCACATAGACGGCATATAAACACATAATAGTTGCTTCGTTTGAGAACATGTTAACCCACGAGTAATGGGGACTGATTTTTTTGAACAAGCAGGAATTTGCTCGTTTTATTTTGAGGCTAGTGACTCAGAAAGGTTAAATTGCAATGAGCTAAGGTCTTGTTGCTGCATCTCTCGGCATCTGTTGATGTGAATTCAATGTTTCCTTGTAGAATGAAAGGGGGATTTTTTTTTAAAAAAAAAGATAGGGGCTGGGCCTTGAAAGGTTGCATACGTATCTCCAAAGGAGAATTCAGGCCCTCCGTAGTTCGAATATAAGGGAAATTTTCATTTTCGTTCATTCATTTGATTGATTACAAGGAAAGTGAAAGGCAAACATGCAATAAAGCTCCTAAAAAATAGGTGGTGCCTTCATCAAAGCTTCTTCTTCTGACTGCTGCATTAGTCACGGGGGGTAAATTCATATGCTTCGAGGGTGATTTTTCATTCCCTTCTTTCCATCGTCCCTGGAGAGGAGGCCTATAGACAATTTCCTCTCCAGTATCTTTTTCAGTAGCTCCAAGGTGAGTGTCTTCGGGGTCACTATTGGCTTCTTGATAGAAGAAAGAGCATTTTCCGCGTATTTTCTGAAGCCTCATGGTTATATCATTGTTGAAGACATCATGTTTCTTACACATAGCAACCGTCTCCTCATTAATGATAGCGTATTTTTCCATCTTAGCCGCTAACTCCGCATCAAGTGCGACACTTTTGGCTTGCGCAGCTGCGGTGGCTAGTTCTACCTCTATTATTCTTTCTCCCATTTCTCGAATCTCTTGTTTGAATAGATGCAGTTTCATCCTTAAGTTCTCCTCAGTCGTCTCTGCCTCGACATTCTTGCCCTTTTCCATCTTAGCAGCAATTTAACCTTTCTTGAGATGACAGAGTAATGTTTAAGGATTTGGTAGTAGGATTTTATTTCTGGCTGAGAAACTCAAGACTCATGGAATTTTGGTCGAACATTTGGTAGTGACTTGTATTTTGTATTTTGTATTGTAGGGATTTTCGAAATCTTTTTGAAAAGTAGTGGGCTAAAAAGTTTCCTCATTCAAAGCAACACACCACATAAACACTTGAAGCACACAAGTAAACATACAAATATCGCGTCCTAAACATGCATGTGACCTTTTTTTGCCAAGGGTAGGCCTAGCGAATTGAAGGATGTCTATGTCTTTTTAAAACAATTCATTATCCCCAAAATATTTCATTAATAACATTTAAAAATGTTTGACAAACATAAAATCAGGGAAAAAAGTTCAAAAAGGAAATAATAACAAAACGAAGTACAAATGAAAGCAGTCCCACACAGGGGATAATAATGGACTTCATGCTCCTCCTGAACTTTCACCAAGTCTGGTTCTCTTGGCGATGTTGACCTCTTCCCACATAGCATATTTGTTCGCCCATAGGTGATCTCTAGCCAACCGAGCCCTTTCCTAGTGTCTGAACCTCTCTACTGACTGGATCTGTTGTTCCATGCTATCATCCAATTCTGACATGCATTGCCTTGCCCTTCTTAACTCTTACTTCAACTGAGCTATAACCCTGGCGTATTTTGAATGCCAACGCTGATGCTCCAACTCATTCCTATCAAACTTCTCTTGGAGTTAATGAAGTCAAATTTGATGTTTGGCTCCAACATCAGCAATAATATGGGGAACATTTGGACCGGGTTCGATAGTTTCGGCGAGACTCTTCTTTAACCACTCCTTGTAATCCTTAAAACATTCATGACGAAACCTATTTGGCACCAACTCACCCAATACCCTTCTAGTTTTCCATAATTGAAGCATCTTTTTAGTTAAAGCGACTTCACCATTTTCTTGCTCCGTCACAAATCTTGTTATGTCTTCGATTTGAGGAAGCTCTTGATTCCCTCCTAGTTGTCTAAGTACTCGAGAAGGAGCATATGACTGAGTTCCTCTCAACCCAACAAATATCAAGTAGGGGGCCTTTCCACTTCGAATCACCATTTGTTTTGTTACTACCAAGCATTGGATCGACCACTGCACATTTTCCTCTCTCAAACCCTGAAGTCTCGGGAACCAAAATTCTTGGCCTCCAGTCCTGTTGAAATTATTACGTTGCACCCACCAATTTCGACTTTCGAGTATGTTCGGTCTTTCTAAGGGATCTTGTTCTATTGGATCATGAGCTTTGATCAAGTGTCTCTTCATCCACCATTGAAGTATTAGGTTACACCCTTGAAAAAAATGTGTCACTTTTACATCTATCCAATGCCCTGTAAATGTCAGCAAGAATCATAGGTACTTTCTTGCAGATCCATAGCCTACTCCATTAAAAATAGCATGAGTGACCATTACTACACTTGGATGAATGGTGTTGTTTGGTCCTTGGGGAAACACCATTGTCCTACGTAGACATATCGCGAAAGTGAGGGGGCGTGTTTCCTTCCACTTTTCTTCCGAAAGAAACCCTTCTTTGAACTTCTCGTAAGCTCTTGCGCGTCCAAATCGATAATACAACTTCTGAACTGGAATATTTGACCCGGGAAGCCTGTCCATCCATTCAGCTTTGACGAGTGACAATTTTTCTTTGATTTCGGCAAAATCCCATACCTTTGGAAAGAGAAGATCAGTATCGGGTTGGCGTTTCCTTTTGTTGTACATGCCAACACTCTCGTAACTGGCAAGAATTTCATCAATAGTCGGAGTCAACTCTACTTCCCCGAACCGGAACACCATGTTGTTGCTGTCGCAAAATTTCACCATCATTCCAATCAAGTCGGGATAAGCTACCATTTCCATTAATGACGGGAGATGGCCTATGTGTCTTTGAACTTTCCTCTTGTCTTCCGCATTCATGAACTTCCACCAAACTTGGAGGTAAGGATGGGGTATGGTCACCATTCGGGTCCTCAACGGCTCACATGTCGGATTCATCCTACAAGAAAAATAGACAAGGTAAGCTAACCCCCACCCCCATTTGATAATTTATTTGTTTAAATTGACATATACACCCTTCAATTAAACACATAAATATGATTGTCTTTTTATTGGCAAATGGGACAAATAGACACAAGGTGGGCTTTTAATCGGCCCAACACGCCTTGGGTGTTGGGTCAACCTAGTTCAAAATGTGCTAAAAATTTGATGTGGTTTCACTCTACGCTAGTTGACTAAGAGTGGCTTTTGAAAGACCGGGAACCCAAGTGGACAACTTAGGCTGGAATTGACGACAGCCATTGGACGCATGACGTACCAATAAATCGCCGATCCTTCCGGAAAAGGGTTGAGTATAAAAAGTCCGGCTGCGATTATGCAGAAACCGTCCTTAATAGACTATGCATACAACAAGAAATGTCATAAATGCAATGACCGTTATATCAATTTAAACACGTTAAGCACAAATAAGCAATTCAACAATTAATAACAATTAATCAAATAGTCAAATCTTATGGTTAGAACTTAATTAAGTCGTCATTTCTGTTTTACTCGAAAAAATAAATAATAGAAATATGACTGAGATTATTACTCAAAAGGTTCTCTTAAAAGATATAGTGCTAAAAAATCCTCGTTGACTCATTTGGAAAACGAAGTTTCCTCTCATCTTATATGCAAAAACATTTACTCTTGAGAATACTTAGTTCCCATATATTCATTTTAAAAAATAAAACTCAACTCTCATAATCTTCGTCCTCATTTACTCAAGTCATAAAACAAATTATATTTAATTGTGAAAGACTTCTCAATATAGGGTTCATGCCGAATTATGGACGTAAACGACTCAATACAAGGTTTTCAATAACCATATATTGAGCTCAATACTCGGAACTCAACAACTCCAGAACTCAAGGACTCAATGATACTACTCATCTCAAGAATGCTCGACTCATAGGGTTCATGCGAAATCATGGGCATGAACAATTAAACTCAAGAACCTTCATGTATAACATATGGCAGTCCCATAACTAGGAATATCATCTAAAAGGGATTTGGAACTAAATACTCAAAAACTTAGAACTCGAAGATACTACTCCTCTAAATAACCTTCAATTCATAGAGTTCATGCGGAATTATGGACATGAACAACTTGACTCAAGGGTCTCAATGAAAATATAGAACTCATGGGTACAACTCTTCTCATTCTCATACTTACTTCCTCAAAACTTAGCTCAAATCGATAGTTGACCTCAAGGGATTCACAATTTAACTCAAAGGCTTTCTTGAACTCTACTCTTAACTCTTTCTTGAATTTGAATTATGAATTATGAATTCAAGAGTTATGATTCATGATATAAAGGATCTTTTGATAATTAAATGTAGTTTAGAGTAGTTAGAATCAGAATGGAGTGAAGGTACATTTAAAAGAACTCAGACGGGACAAACGATGGGAAAAAATAGGGGCAGGCGACCTTGGCGCACTGAGTGGCACGGGGAGCCATTCCTAAACTATAGGACCAACTTTTTGGCGCACTGCTGGCGCAGCGCGTCCGTTCCCTGCCCAGAAAACCCGACGAATTTTGCTTCTCGATTTTTGGCCCTAATTCACCTAGAATCAAATGGTTTCTTCCAAACTCTCTTAGATTCATTTACCCAACTTAATTACATGAAAATCTACTCGAAAATCCTCAAGAACAATACTCAATAACAAGATCCTCGCCTCAAGAACTCAACCAAACATCATAATTCAAGAACGAAGAATAACACCTAAGAATTTCATCAAGAACCTCAATATACTCAATCTCATGGATGAATTTGAAAGAGGAAAGTCATGATTGGCGTGTGGGTGAACGAACCCAACACTATGAAAACTTAAATACCTCTTAAGGATCAAATCCGTTGCGAAATCCCTCAAAGATCGCAAGAATTTTGAACACTTGAAGCTTTTCTCCCTTTTTCTCCTCTTGAACTCCTCTCAAAAACCCTAAGCGCGTTTAGGAATAACTAAAACTGATTCCAATCAGTTTAGATCCCTAAAATATTATGACAAATGTTTAAAGCTGATGGGGGTAAGGAAAAGACCAAAATACCCCTCACTAATTCAGCTAAATTTCCTTAACTGGAAAGGCTGAACTCAAATGGGAATATCTCCCACATCTGAACTCATATTTTAGCAAACTCGGCGGCGTTGGAAAGAGGACTCATAGATCTTTCATTTGATATCTTATGGGTCTCCTAACTCATCATGTGCTAAAAGTTATGGTTGTTTGAAGTTGACCCAAAATTTAAAAGAACTTACAGATGACTTCGATGAATTTATCTTTAGTTCTTTTTTGAACTCAAGGTGCTACATCTAGTGACCTTAACACTTAGAAAAATTTAAATTTCTCGATAAAAATCTTACTCACAACAAAGGATGGTTCGATTCTTAGCTCAAAATTGTTTTCGGGGTGTTACACATCCAATACCTTGTTGGGGTATAGGATAATACTGTAACTGTGGATCCATCTAACCAGAGGCAGTGAGAAGTCGCAAGAATAATCAGTGCTATCCTATCTTACGCTGGCTACATAGTTTTATGATATTTTTGAGTCATAAAAGACTCTTACCCAATTCGGTGCTCGATACTATTCCCAAAATATTCAATATACTTAATGCTCGATCACCCTTTACAAGGAAAAGGACTATTAATTTACTTTACTTTTCACTTTTCTCAGTCACCCTTTATAAAGAAAGGGACTATGACAGTATTTTGCCTTTCACTTTACTCAATCACCCTTTACAAAGAAAGGGACTATTACATTACTGAATTAATTTTCAAAAATATCAATCATATTCTTTCTTTTCCTCAACTGTAAAGTAGTACATATGAAATTATTTGATTCCTCCTTTAAAGATTCTGTTCAAAACTTTGCATTTAAAACGTATACTTATGAATTTATCTTTCAAGTTCAAGATCGATATATAAAAAACTAAAAATTATTATATTTTCTGAAAATAGTGCTCTCATTTTCAATATAAACATGACACATTCATAACCCTTTAAGTTCCCTTAAACTTCTTCTTTTTTCAATATAATGGTTTTAAACCTCTTGCTTTAACTCATTTTAGTTTCTAAAATCAATGTAAGGAAAACAACTAACTCAAAATACCTTTAGAAAAACTCAATATATATAGGATTCATGTGGAACTACATGCATGAACAACTTTATAAGATTCACATGCAAAAATAGTAATCAAGACCTCAACTGTTAAAAAACTGAATAAAATACCAAGAACTATGAATAGATCCTTTAGATGTAACGATTTCTGATTGAATTGAGATGTAGGGCATGATGACGAACAAATCCAACACTATGAATAGCCTTACATACATAATTATGAAGATTTTAGAATGGAAACACTGGTGGAGACTTAATTTATCTTGAGCTTGAGGGGGGAACATTAGCTTTTTGGAGGAAACCTTTAATCTTGGTGTAACAACCTGAAAAATTTCTAAGTTAAGACTCAAATTATTCTTCATTTGTGAATAAGATCGTATCGGGTGATTCTTAAATTTCCCATATGTGTAAAGGTCAATTATTTACTATGGGAATGAATTTGGATATAGATTAAGGTCACTAGAATCCCCTAGCACAAAGTTGAGTTGAAAGCTTCCATACCGATTAAGTTTAGATGTAAGATTCAACTTGGGTCAATTTCAAACGATCATATCTCTTAGAATTTAATGAGTTAAGTGGCCCGTAACCTATCAAATTAAAGGTATTTGAATCTCCTTTCCAACACCATAAATTTCTCAACAATCAAAGTTTTGAGTAAGAAGTTATGACCATTTTATTAACATGATATAGTGCAGTGACGAATTAGCTGACGGGAAAACATTAAAAAAAGTCATTTTTGTCTTTTTACCTCTAAGAAAATCCTAAGCGAATTTCTGGACTAATCAAATGCCCAAACCAATAAGATTTTCATCTCTTAATCCAACATTCTCTTCTCTCTCAAACCCTAAGGCAAAACCCTAAGGAAAAATCAAAGTAGAAGACTTCCATTCAAGATTCTTTCAATCATTTTTCAAGATTCTTCTTCAAGGTAAGTCTTTCTCCAAAAATTCCATTCTTTCCAACTCAAATTCCTCTATACAATTATGAATCACTAATGAAAATTATAATTCTTGGCCATATAGATTTCAAGAAACAAATTCAAGAATCTCAAGAAAGGTTTTCTTGATTGTTTTGCTTCAAGCTAGGGTTTCAAGGCTTCTAGTCAAGTTCTTCTTCAAGAACATTGTTCTTTAAGGTATGTAAGACTATCATAGTGTTGGGCTAGTTCGTCCTCAAGCCCTACATCTAATTTCAAACCAGTAAAAGAGTAATCTA
Organism: Solanum gracilifrons; assembly: GCA_029582605.1. NCBI lineage: Eukaryota > Viridiplantae > Streptophyta > Magnoliopsida > Solanales > Solanaceae > Solanum > Solanum gracilifrons. Next base: position 9,090 of record JAJOOH010033079.1, read on the forward strand.
GGATTATATCATTAGATTTGAGTATTCTTGAGACGAGTTGATTTTTAGTTTTTGAGTTCTTTGTTCTTTTTGAAATTATATTCCTAATTTTTGAATTGATATATGTTAGGCATTATTATTCTTGAGTTGATTTTTTCATGTATATATTTCAACATAAACCCTATAAATTAAGTATTCTTGAGATGAGTAGTACCGTTGAGTTATTGAGAACCTTGAGTTGAGTTGTTCATGTCTATATTTCAGCATGAACCCTATTTTGAGTTATAAATTTTGAGAATCTTTTAAAGCCAACATTTTTGTTTTAAACTGAGTTTTTGAAAAAGTAAAGAGGAGTTTGAAAAAGAGTTTTAACCAAGATTTGAGCAAGAGTATAAGGGAACTAAGTATTTCCCAAAATTTACATTTTTACATGAAGAGAAAAAGTATTTTTACATTGAATAAAGAGAAACATTGTTTTCTAAAGGAGTTATGAGTTCAGAGATATTTCAGAGTAGCTACCTCTTTTAAGAAAATATTTTGAGTAATTACCTCAAATTGAGAAAGGGAATATTTTTAAACATTGACCATGATTATATATTTATTGGGAGTAGTATTGAGCACCGATATGGGGATGAGTTCAGACAACTCAAAATCCTCATAAATCATGTCTGGCAACATGGGTAAAGGATCACACTTTTTAGTTGAATCCTTATTGCTTAGTGGATTCACTTAGTTGAGGTGTTCTATATCCCGACAAGGTATAGGACAGTTCTGGCAGCGTGGGCGAGACGATGGATCATCACGTAGCTCATAGTGATGGTTGTCGGTTGGAGAATCTCCCAAATAGAGGTAAAGGTGTATTTTTATTATATCACTTATTATGTTGAGTTTCAGAGATGAGTAAGTGTTTTTGTAAAGTTTTAAATGATTTCATTTCCTTAATCCTCTATATTCAGTGGAGTTTATGTTTTATCTATTGCGGTTTTGTCTGTTCAGTTATTTGTTATTCAGCTATATTACATACCCGTATATTCAATGTATTGATGTCATTCAACCTGCATCTTTTAATGATGCAGATACGGGTTCTTAGAATCCTCAACAAGAGTATGTTGAGATCGCTTTGTCTGCTCTCCAGATTTTGAGTAAGACCTCTTTGCTTTCGGAAGACTTCAATTTTATGAGTAGTTAGTATTAGTAACATTTTGAGTAGTCGTGGGTCTTGTCCCAACTCTCGTCTATATATAGTAGAGGCTTCATAAATAGACAGTTTTAGAGAGTCTTTCAGTTTTCAAATGTTTTAATTAAACATATGTTTCATCCTCAGTATATTTAGCAAAGTTTTGAGATTTCAGTAAACTGCTTTTAAATGTTTCTTTTCATTTGATGCTTATGTATGCTTGAGTTAGTCTTCCGATTGTAGTCAGTCAGGATGAGGGTTCACTTGGGGACCAACAATGATTCTCGAGTGTCGGCCACATCATGGGTGTAGGCTTGGGTCATGACACTTGAAATCTTGGTGCTTGCTTTTGATAAAATTAACTCTTTTATGAAGTTCTTAGAGTGGAAAAACTTGGGAAACCTTGGGTGGAAGGATTATCTTTGTATCTTGAATTTTTGGAATGAATGTTTTAGGGTTCTTGATGAAGAAGAGGAACCCTAGATGAGTTTTAAGAGAATTTCTAAATACTTGAATGTTTTGATTGATGAAAACTAGTTAGTTGAATGATATACACAGTTAAAACACTAAAAACGGTTTAGAATAGGGTCTAAAACGACATACGGGAAAGACCAAAATGACTCCAACTTTAAAAATGTCAAGAGCCCTAAAATGGGAAGTTTCACGGACCGTTTAAGGCTTCACGATCCATGAAACTCTTTACGGGCCATCTATTCGGTCGTGAAGCTTCACATGCCCGATAGTTCTTCACTAAAACAGGCATAACTTTTTATTTCTAGCTCGAAATGAGGCAAACTTGGTGGTGTTGGAAAGAGGACTCACAGAACTTTGATTTGATTGGTAATAGAACTCACCTAATTCATCTTTTGCTGAGAGATATGATCGTTGAAGTTGCGAGAAAATTTAAAAATTGATGGGTGACTTGTACAGACCTCTAAACGGACCGTACAAATCACCACGGGCTTTCTAGGGTCCCGTCTAGGTGACTCCCACCTTGGCAGCCTTGGAAGGTCGTCCACCATGCCCTAAATGGGATGTGGACCTCTAAATGTACTATTTAAGGTGTCGTGAAGGGTTCGTGGACTTGCCCGTTACCCCTCTTTAGTCTTTTTCAAAGTCTGAGGCGTTACAAGAGCGATTCAAATTTTAAGAGTAGAGTTGCGAGGTGTTATAGAATGATTCGGGTTTTAGCTTAGAATTTTTTTGGGTGTTACGCCCTCCCTCCCCCCTCTTTTTATCTTCCCCTCCCTTGCGCTCTCTCTCTTTCTTACCTTCCATTTGATTGCTTTACAACACCTACTTTTTTCATTATGAAGCTAGAACAATGAAATTCCCCTTCACTGTGTTTTTATATTTTTGTGGAATATAAAGGGAAACACATTTTTTGGAATAAAGTGTGTCATGTGTATATCTTGTATTAATTCTATATTATGTGCATCAATATTGTATGCATGATATACAATAGTTATACATTTTGTCTACATATGGTATACAAGTGACATATATGAGACTATGCATCTTCCACCTTAAAATTTAATTTATTCAATCCAAAACCTCACCAAATATTTACAAGTTGAGATAAGCTTTCAAATATTCTCAACTTTATGAAATCACACCCAATAAAAAATAATTTTAATTTTCCAAACCTAATACATAATTTAATTTGAAATTTGGAGTCTACAAAGCTTTATCAATAAAACATTTTTCATTTGTTTGCTTAATTTTCTCATTGTCTACAACCTAATATGCCTTGCGATTCATTGAACAACACCTCATTTACTTTGGTATTCAACTTCTCTAAACTTACATAATACATTTATAAGTGGTGGTTTAGATGGACTCCTTTCAATTATCAGAAATAGATGATTTTGTATATCTTATATAATTTCGTGAAAATATGAGAGAAAAGATAGATGGAAGAAAAATTATTAGAATTTTTAAATTTTATCGTGGTAAACTCTGATTTTGATAATTGACAAATCAAATAACAAGACTTGATACCTCCAACATTGTCACGCAAAGTCAACAACACAATTGTAAAGTATATCATTTTTCATACTGCGACAGTGTAGTAGTAGGACCGCAATGCCCTTTTCCTTCTTGACTAATGAGAATAATTTAAAGTTTTGTCCTTTATCTCCCTCATAGATAAAAGGACATAACAAAGAGAAAAACCAAGCTTTTGCAAATCTAAAATATTTTCTTGTCTCAAAGGTATTATGTTGTCTCACCTCCCTCCCTCCCCTCTCTTTCTCTTCCCCCCTCCCTTGCTCTCTCTCCCTCTTCCGCTCTCTCCTATTTCTTTGCAACAACTACGTTCCTCATTATGAAGTTCCAACAAAAAACTCTCCCTTTATTGTGTCTTTATATTCTTTAAACCAATCTCTCTCTAGATTCTATATATAATATATAAGTATGTATATGTTTATGGAAAGAAGAAATAAGTGAACTTAAAAAGCACCTAAGCATGCAACAATATATACTAGAAGGGGGTTGGATCCAAATGATTGTGTAGTACTTTTAAGACATCAATCATTTCTTCTTGTATTTTTTTATTGAAATGATTTTTACATGATTACAGCGAAATGACAAGTGGTTAAGTGGTGAATAATATGTAAAAGGGTAAGAATTTGTGGATTAAAGGGTTCATCTTCGTTTATATATATA
>JAJOOH010033081.1:0-14781 GCA_029582605.1 Solanum gracilifrons
TCAGAATACCAACATTAACATGGAGAACTAGCAACTTGCTTTACATTAGATAATACTTTACATTTATATGATATATCTAATGCAGGATGCAGATTTTTCCAGCATGAAACATGAATTCAGAATACCAACATTAACATGGAGAACTAGCAACTTGCTTTACATTAGATAATACTTTACATTTATATGATATATCTAATGCAGGATGCAGATTTTTCCAGCATGAAACATGAATTCAGAATACCAACATTAACATGGAGAACTAGCAACTTGCTTTACATTAGATAATACTTTACATTTATATGATATATCTAATGCAGGATGCAGATTTTTCCAGCATGAAACATGAATTCAGAATACCAACATTAACATGGAGAACTAGCAACTTGCTTTACATTAGATAATACTTTACATTTATATGATATATCTAATGCAGGATGCAGATTTTTCCAGCATGAAACATGAATTCAGAATACCAACATTAACATGGAGAACTAGCAACTTGCTTTACATTAGATAATACTTTACATTTATATGATATATCTAATGCAGGATGCAGATTTTTCCAGCATGAAACATGAATATATTTTATTTATTATATAGCACTCTGCAGTCGACAGATAACGATTCAATGAGGGTAATAACAACCAGGAGGATCAAATAAGGTCAGTCATACCCTCTGCTTCACAAGCTCACGGACATTACTTAATTAGGTCACTCAGATGACCAGCATTAACTGGCCCTCATTTTGCCATTCATACAAGTCTCCTTCCCAAAAGAAAGATCATTTTATTTCACTTGTAGGTTAACCCCCGATAATCTCTACTTACTGTAAATGGACAGAAAGCTTCTCCCTATCACTTTTTGTTCATTTTAAAGTTATATGCTTCATTAGTAACATTAGATTATAAAACCTAAAAGTTGATTACAGGTACCTTAATATCCGATTCGGGACAAATTTCTCGACAACAATACAGTTTTGACTCTACCCTTATACTCTGTCCCCGTCAAAGTAGGACTAAGAAAATGAGCTGTGGGAGTGTTTGTTTGGCATATAATGAAGTGGACACACTTGACTAATATTCTAAGAAATTTTTAATATAAATTAGCTTGTTAGTTTCATACAGCTCTGCCACAAGTATTTGTTGGTCAGAATTTGTTACTTCTTTTGATCTGTAAGCCTTAAGAATTTCATAAATGAACAGTACTAAGATGGTGCTTCACATTTACAGAAGGGTTCCAAAAGTAGCATCAGACTACACAAATTCAGCAGAAGACAAAAGCTAACAGTGGTCCTCGGGTTTAAGACACGGTCAAAGGCTCGACGCCCCTTTATCAGCCAGATCTAAAGCATCTTCATTTGACCATTAGTATCAGCTGCTCTATAGGAAAACAAGGAAAGATATACATGCAGGCATATAATCCAAAAATACTAAGTTTCTTCCCTCACTATTTATACACTCACTTCACCACTCAATTGAAGCACAAAACAATCTTTTCTTTGTCTTCCTTTGCTTTGTTTTCTCCGTTTTTTTCTTCTACTCTCTATTAAATAAAATAAAAAAGACTGACGTCATGTCATTAAGAAGAATCCATTTAATGATGAAGACAATGAAGAAGGTTATCCAATTGAGTCATACCTTTAACTTTCGAGTAATGCTCAATGACGTCATCAACCAGCTTGTCAAAATTCAGTATGTAACCATGAAGACCTTCTGAAAGCTCAAATCCGGGGTAATCCATTGCAATGACTCCATAACCAAAAGATGATAATTTCCATGCAATGCCTACAGATAAGGATAGTTATTACAAATTTTGTTACAAAAAGATAACTTGTCTGAGACTTTAAATGCTTTTGCAACCTGCAAACCTTCTCGCTATTACTGATAATATGTAATAAATTTTGGAGCTTATAATCTTATGAACCAAGCATTTCATCTTCCCATATGAGTACGAAACTGTCTCATAATCAAAATAGAATGTTGATAGCTAAATAAGGAAACTAAATCCCAATTCAATTCTTCTTATGTAATCCTGTCATTCCTATGCTGAATTTCAGTTTACTTAAACATTAATGGTACATTTTCCTAAAATCTAGGCAAAAACTTATTTATGGATTTAACAAACCAAAAAAACCGTCAGCAAAATTGGCTTTTTCCATCTACATAAGATAGGATAGCTATTAATTCTGCTCATCAATCATCATTCGGTTCTGAAAAGGTGAAAGGATATCTGGTACGTATATTCTCGCAACATAAGTTGGAGATTTATGTACGTCATCCTTCCGTTCCTGAAAGGGTGAAATGAGGTATGTTGCTTGTATATTCTTGTAAAGTAAGCATTTATTTGGTTAAAATTGTTTTATGTAGTTTTATGTACGTCATCTTTGCGAACGTACCTTCCACTGTAAGCTTGTTCTCGTCTTCGTATAAGTTAAGATTCGTATACATAAAATCTCCAACTGCGCACTTGTTAAATCTGCCAACTGGTTATAAGAGGCAGTGTGTTTAAAATGGCTGAAAGCACTTCTCTCCAAACAAAAATTCCTTTTTGCTTACTTATCTTTAAGTGTGGAAAATATTCTCTCTGCACACGATTTTCCACCAGAAGAGTGGAAATGACTTCACTCACTTATTGGCGGAAGTAATTTTCCTTTACAAATATCCTAAATCTTACTCCATGTCTCTTACTTCAATTAATTGTTTTTTTCTATATCAACCTTCAATATTCAAATTTATGTCGAAACACTATTCCCATGCCGTATCTTATACACTTCGCAAAATTACCATATATCACCAAACTCTATATTCAATCATACACTAGAAAATGATTCAAACAAATTATTTTTTAGGGTAAAACATTCCATGACATAGAACTCCATATCAAATGCACCCTAAAGGTAACACATTACACAAATTTGCAGTCCATTGAGTAAGAACCAACAACAACAACAATGTAAGTGTAATCCCACAAGTGGGTCTAGGGAGGAGTGTGGTGTATATGCATCCTTACCCTTACCTTGAGAAAATAAAGAGGTTGTTTCCAATTATTGATCAAGAACCATACTACATAAACATACAGTCAAACTTGGCCTCTGCTGGCAAGTAAACACTCCAACTTTGAGAGTGCATATCAAGGCACCTCAACTTGGTGTCAGCTGCAACTAAACACTCCAACTAGTCCCTACTGTGTCTTGTGGACACCCGACGCGACGTGACACATAGATTTAGAGGTTTCTAGATGACCATTTTGTCGTTGGAGTGTTAAACTGACACGGTGGAGACAAGTTTTTAGGAATCTAGTTTATGTATTCTCTCTTTTATTTATTTTGAGCTTCCTCTTGCTTTCAACTAACCTTTGTTTGTTTCCCTTAGTTGCCTTTTCTCGATCATCAACCACTTTCACTTCCAACTATTCCACTGTCCTCCCCACATCTACTCATAATAATGATGATGATGTACCCCCTCCCGCACTGGACATGCACACGATTCTCAGTGTTCTCCCGGGAGGCGGATTAGCTGATCTTGGGAACACCAAATATGCCCAACGGAGTTGTTCACAACAGTTCTGGTGAATTGACCACTGCACGCCCATGATTTTTTTTACTATGCAACTTGAAGGTCATGAAAACCAAGACGTTAGTATAATGTTATCAACTCCAACTTCTAAGCTGTGTGTTAAAGAAACTGTTTGGAAAGTTGGTGATTACTTCATAACACTGCATCCACCACCTAGGTTCGTTGTAACTGGTGGTACCTAAGGAATTCCAGGACCTAATACCTTAAATATTGAGAAATATGAGACGGAGAGACCTAATTTTTACAAGTTAAGGTATTTTCCAAATCAATTTATGTGTCCAAAGTTAATTTATATACGCAAATACTTGGAGTCACTTGCCATTTGCATCAAATTCTATCCATATATGAAATTAAAGATGAGAAACCGAGATGAAGAAATTATACCTTTAAATTGAAAGCTGAATATGTTTAAATGCCTCTACAGCACAACGCCTGGCGTCCACATTGTCCATATTTCTTCTGAAATTTCACCTGATTCCCCATTACGAAGCCCTCCCACTTCTCACTGAAATCAACCTTCTGTTTCCCCAAAAAATCAGAAATCAGATGTACTACTCTCTTCTATTCTTTATTTCAGGCCAAATTGACAAGTGATTGGCCAAGGAATTAGGAGGCATACCTCGGGATTTCCGTTCATAAGAAATCACTTACTTCGCGAATTCTAATTTTGGTAATTTGAATTAATCATCAAATTGAATAATGAAAAATTAACACTGGTCCGAAAAATAATGTTACTCAAACACATAAGTAGAGAAGTAAAAAGATATGGGTAACTGTAGGGTTGTACTCATTAAATTGTTATCGCTTTAAAATTGTAATTGGCTTTTAAAAAAAATAAAAATTTCATACAAGATTCACATGAAGAGGAATGTAATATAAAAAATCCAAAAAAAAAAAAAAAAACCTCACATTTGATATTTAAATCGGAATGAGAAACAAATTATGTGTTCCATTTTTCTTAATAAAAATCATTATTGACACAAGAAACTCAGGGATTGTTTCATAGAATGAATAAGAATAACTCTTAACACATTATATGAGTAATGATGATATTAATTACGTTGACATTATTTCTTTATATACTATTTGGTCTGATAAATTAGAAATAGAAGTACTACATATATTTTTACAGTCACCTTAGCTCCACACTCTACTTTATAGTTATGTCATTAATTAATTTAATGTATGTGTTGATACTTGATACTCTTTTATTATTAATAAAACATGAAAATTCATGTTATTAGTAATTCACACCTCAACACATAATAGAATGTTTATAATTAATTCATCAGCAATAAATATATATATATATATATATATATATATATATATACCAAACAAAGCTAATACACTTTCTCAAACAATAATAACTACATCTTAGTTCTAAATAAGTTAGATCAACTCTAATCTTCACTTATAAGTAAAACAAATGGATTAATGTTATTCCAAAAATGGATATGAATTAATATTTATTTACTTACTAATACATCTTTCGTCTCATTTTATGTGGCACCATTTGATTTGACATAATATTTAAGGAAAAAAGAAAGATTTTTTAAAATTTTGATCTAAACAATTTTTAGATATTTATGTTATAAATCATTTCATTAAGAATAGTGAATTTTTTTAAAATTAAACTATTTCTAATTATAGTAAAATGACTTATTTTTAAGCGGACTAAAAAGAAAAGTAACGACGGAGGGAGTGGTTTTTCCATTATTTAATAGGGTCAGATTTCTTATGTTTCCTTCTTCAGTTCTCCATTTCCCATCAGCTCCTACCACCGTTCTCCCCGCCGATTGAACAGGTTTCCGGCTGGTTAAATTTGTGACGATGAATTACGGCAATAATCCTACGTCTCGAGCTGTTTTTCCCGAACAGCGTCGAGAAAATCGCAACTCTAAATGGGTTATACAGCGTCCCTTCAGGTGATTTTGCTTTCTCTTTTTCAGCTTTTTTTTTGTAGCTAGATTGTTAAATGGTTAACATTCTGATTTTCGTTTGTTTAACAGTAATCAAGCTGAGATCATGGATTCAAAAGCCACAGCAGAGGTAAAAATCGAAAGATTTAAGTTACATTATTGCACTGATGGTGTAAATAATTTATGTTTAATTGTTTGTGTACTTATGTGACGATGTTACAGGATGTTATAGCTGCAATGCTATCAGCATCAGCATCTCCTCCTTTCTTTAATGGTTCACCGCCTAGCCGACCGATGAATCCATTGATTCATGATGTTCGCTTTGTAAATTATGGAAAACAATTCAACAGTTTATCATCATCAACAACAATCAGTGCATCTACTTCAGTTTCATGTGCAAGGCCAAAATTACTTGGACAAAATACTCAAGCACCACCTAGAATTGAGGGCTTTGATTCCTCAAAACTCTCATCTGAGTCATCAGTATGAAAGTTTGACTGTAAAATCTGTCCTATTAGGAATAAAGTTTTCCAAAGTTTTATTAGTAAAACAAGAAGACAAAAAGGAAGAGTTGTACATTAATTAGCAATCTAGGGAGTTTTTTTTTTTTTTTTTTAAAAATCTTGTATATATTTGTTATGTATATATGCCTTATGTAAGTGTTTTTTTTCGTTTTTAATGTAAGGAGGTTGATATACGTGTTTTGTTCTGTTTATTACCTTCTGTAAATGTAATCAAGTGGATTTTCACCACTTTTGACAATTTGAAAATATGTAATATTGTGCAGAATGGTTTCTTCTCCACCCATCTGTTTAGGGTTTTCGTGTGCATCTTCGCACAGATCTCCAGAGTGTAAAATATTATCATTTTCATGACACTGATGAATATCTTGATTAAGTGTTATTTACCCAATTAACATATAAGTTTCCTTTTCTTCAAATTATCAATGAAGAAGGCTAAGTTTTATTTGCACAATTAATATATAGATTTTTCTTCGAAATTTAATTTTTTTTTTTCCCTAAATCAATGAAGAAGAGGGAGACATAGGTTAATTCTATCGAAAAATCTGAAGCTAAGTTCTATGTTGAGGCTGCTTGGGAGCGAAAAATGAAACGACCCTAGGAAAATAAATTAGTTAGGGTTCTTAATGTTTAAACAAGATTTGTCAATTTCATTGTGAAAAAAAAAAAACTTTTGTAATTAGTTTTCCAACCATCACAATTGCAACTTCATTATTTACAACACACATAATTAATTTTACATTAGCACTGACATTGCACACTAATACTAATTCAGAAAAATAAAACCAAAAAGACTAATGCCATGTCAATAAAAAACCAACAAATTGAACTATTTATTTTCAATACAAACAAACTATAATTATCTCTAACTTGTACGTTTAAGTATAAAACAAAATTAATGCATACTCTAGAACCTTCATTGGTGCCACATGCTTATGCATGCATAAGCTACCTTTTTTTTTTTATGACAAGGGAAATCCGCAGTCGCTATCCTTTGGGTGCGCACAGGGTAAAACCCCCGCTCCTATGCAATAGCTCGCAAACCACATAGGAGAGGTAACCCGCCCTAGACAAGCCCGGTGCGACGAGCTCGACCCAGAAGGCAAACCCCTTGCTTTCGCTGGCAAGGGATTTCGAACTTGAGACCTCCAACATGGAAGTTTCAAGCCCAAACCACTGGGCCAGCCCGAAGGGTGCATGCATAAGCTACCTCTAAACTAACAAAAAAAACAAAAAAGTAAAAAATCAAAGTTTCACATTGTAAAGTTCATCCAAGTACAAAAAAAAAGTGATCGGTATTTTTTGGAGACTTCTTTATCATTTCTCATCTTGGCGTTACAAGATACGATACTACCGACTAGTTTTTCTTTCCATCAAATGATTAATGACCTTTTTATCCTTTTTATTTTAAAAAATATATTTTTCTTCCTCTAATGAATAAATTATCAAATATATTTAAGATTAAATTATATATACTAATATTGTAAATTTAATACTTAATCCATCTCTTAAATTTGTTGGGATTTTCATTTTAGATAATTGATGAAGTAGGCATTATTCTAATTAAATTGCGAGATTTTGAAGAAAAAAATTGTGTGTGTTTTAATTTATCTATTTGATAGTTAAGTTAATAACATAAAATTTATTATCTTGTTTATAAATTATATGTATCAACCTCAAGAAAAAAATGTCTAGAAGTTTACGACTTATTAAGACAATCATATATAATTAAAGAAAATGACTCTTTGTTATGTGCTAAACTTAACTACTGAACAGAAGAATGAGAATACAAGCAAAAAAAAATTTAAAATTTAAATAAAAGCGTGCAATTAAATTATTTTATTAAAGGTTAAGATGTTCAATTGCAACAACTGATCAGGTTACTAGCTATGTTGTAGTTATTGTGAAATTAAACTCAACTAATTCTAGTTATCGAAATTATCTTACTGTTTAGTAGTATACTATACTTAAGACAACTCTTCATTAAATTTAATGCTTAATAATTGTTTCTTGTAAAATCAGATTTATAATATCAGGGAAAAATAAAAATCAGCTTTTTAGTAGTGTATGTGCTGAGTGATGCATGCAGGCATATAATCCAAAAACACTAACATTGCTTCCCTCACTATATATATGCACTTACTTGACCACTCAATTGAAGCACAAAATAATCCTATTATTTTTCTATCAATTTTATTTTTCTCTTTTTTGTACGTGAGTGCTGTACAATTTAAAAGTTTCTTTATTTGAGATATTACCGTGCCAAAAGAATTGTATAGTTATTTTCTTAAAAAAAAGTTTAACTAACGTTTGTGGATCAACAATGTCAAAAATTATGTAGTTATTCAAAGGCGATGCTTAATTAATTTTATTGCACCAACGTGAAAAACATTGTGTAGTTAACTAATTAAGTGAAGTGCTTAATTAACTTTTGTGCACTGAATATCTTGGTTAAGTAATTTTATTGTGAAAAAAATAAATTCTGTAAGTAATTTTCCAACCGTCACAATTACAACTTTATTATTTACAATACACATAAATAATTCTACATTAGCACTGACATTGTACATTATTAGTTTATCTGCTTGTACAATTTCAAAGAAATAAAACAAAAAAAGTGATATCATGTCAAAAAAGAACCACCAAACTGAACTACTTAAATAGTTAAAATACAAACAAATTGTAATTATCTCTAACTTAAATGTTAAGTATAAAATAAAATTAACACATACTTTTATAACTCTTGAACCTTCATTGATGCCACATGTTTATGCATGCAAAAGCTTCATCCTCTAACTGGCAAAACATCAAAAAATAAAAAGCAAACTTTCACATTGCAAAGTTCATCCAGATGCAAAAAATGTGGTCGTTATTTTTAGAGACTTCTTTGTTGTTTCTCTTCTTGGCGTTACAAGATATAATACTACAGGCTTGTTTTCTTTCCGGCAATTGATTAATGACCTTTTTATCTTCTTTTTTTTTAAAAAGTGAATTATATTTCTTCAAAAAAAGATTAATTTATCTAATATATTTAAGATTTAAATTATATATACTAAAATTATAAATTTAATAAATAATATGTCTCTTAAATTTGTTGGGATTTTTCATTTAGATAATTGATGACGTAGGCTTTATTCCCCCAACTTCAATAATGAGTTCAAATTAGACTATTTTGAATTTTTTTTTTTTTTTAGATTGTGCTCTTTAATTTATTTATTGGATAGTTAAGTTAATAACATAAAATATAACAAAAATTGTCTACATTAACCTAAATTAAAAAATGTCTGAAGGTTTACTGCTTGATTATTAAGACGAATATATTTTATATGATTAACTTAACTACTTAGCCAATTAAAAGAACGAGAACACAAGGAAAAAAAATCTATAATTTAAATCAGAAGCATGTAACTAAAAATGGATCAGGTTACTAGCTAATTCCATATTAATTCTGTCAAAGAATCAGAAGCTAAGTTCTATGTTGAGGCTGATTGGGAATGAAACTGAAAGGACCAAGAGAAAGAAAATAGCTAAGGTTCTTAATGCTTCAAAAAGATTTATCTATTTCATTGTGAAAAAAAAAAAACTTCTATAATTAATTTTTCAATAGTCACAATTAAAGTTACATAATTTACAACACACAAATAATTCTACATTAACACTGACATTGCACATTAACACTAACATTACGCATTATCAATTTATCTCCTTGTATGTTTGAGAGAAATAAAACCAAAAAAATTGACATTATGCCAAAAAAAAAAAAAACTACCAAATTGAAGTACTTATTCTCAATACAAACAAACTTTAATTATCTCTAACTTAAATTTTAAGTATAAAACAAGATTAACACATACTTGTATAACTCTTGAAATTACATTGATGCCACATGTTTATGGATGCAAAATCTTCAACCTCTAACTAGAAAAACACCAAAAAATAAAAAAACAAGCTTTCACATTGTAAAGTTCATCCAAGTGCAAAAAATATGGTCGGTATTTTTTGGAGACTTCTTGATAGTTTCTTATCTTGGCGTTACAAGATACAATACTACATGCTTATTTTCTTTCCAGCAATTGATTAATGACCTGTAAGTATTTTCCAATAGTCACACTTACAACATTATTATTTACAATACACAATAAATAATTCTACATTAACACTAATATTGCACATTATCAATTTATCTCCTTGGATTGTTTGAGAGAAATAAAACCAAAAAAAAGATGACATCATGCCAAAAGAGAACTACCAAATTAAACTATTTATTCTCAATACAAATAAATTATAATTATCTCTAACTTAAATGTTAATTATAAAAATAAATTAACACATATTTTTATAACTCTTCAACCTTCATTGATGCCACATGCACGCATAAGCTTCAACTTCTAACTAACAAAACACCAAAATATAAAAAGCAAACTTTCACATTGCAAAGTTCATTCAAGTGCAAAAAATGTGGTCGGTTCTTTCTCGAGACTTCTTGGCAGTTTCTTATCTTGGTGTTACAAGATACAATACTACGTGCTTGTTTTGTTTTCGACAATTAATTAATGGCCTTTTTATCCTTGTTTAAGGGAAAAAAAATATTTTTCTTCAAAAAATGATTAAATTATCTAATATATTTAAGATTTAAATTATATATACTAATAATTATAAATTTAATACATAATATATCTCAAATTTGTTGGAATTTTTCATTTAGATAATTGATGAAGTAGGCTTTGTTCCCTCAACTTCAATAAAGTGTTCAAATTAGATAATTTTGAATTTTTTCTAATAAAAAAATTGTGTGCTTTAATTTATCTATTGGATAGTTAAGTTAATAACATAAAATATATTATTTTTCAAAAAAGTTATATACAACACACATAAATAATTCTACATTAACACTGACATTGCACATTAACACTAATATTGCACGTTATCAATTTATCTCCTTGTATTGTTTGAGAGAAATAAAACCAAAAAGATTGACGTCATGCCAAAAAAGAACTATCAAATTGAACTACTTGTTCTCAATACAAACAAACTATAGTTATCTCTAACTTAAATGTTAAGTATAAAATAAAATTAACACATACTTTTATAACTCTTGAACCTTTATTGATGCTTCAACCTCTAACTAGCAAAACATCAAAAAATAAAAAGCAAACTTTCACATTGTAAAGTTCATCCAAGTTCAAAAAATGTGGTTGGTATTTTTTGGAGACCTCTTGACAGTTTCTTATCTTGGCATTACAAGATACAATACTACTTGCTTGTTTTTCTTTTTTCAACAATTGATTAATGATCTTTTTATCCTTGTTTGAGGAAAGAAATTATTTTTCTTCAAAAAAATGATTAAATTATCTAATATATTTAAGATTAAAATTATATATACTAATAATTGAAAATTTAATACATAATGTCTTAAATTTGTTGGACTTTTTCATTTAGATAATTGATGAAGTAGGCTTTGTTCCCTCAACCTCAATAAAGGGTTCAAATTCGACAATTTTGATTATTTTTTTTTTTTAAAATTGTGTGCTTTAATTTATCTATTGAATAGTTAAGTGAATAACATAAAATATATTATTTCAAAAAAGTTATATACAACACACAAATAATTCTACATTAACACTGACATTGCACATTATCAATTTATCTCCTTGTATTGTTTGAGAGAAATAAAATCAAAAAAATTGACATCATGCAAAAAAAGAACCACTAAATTGAACTACTTATTCTCAATACAAACAAACTGTAACTATCTCTTAACTTAAGTGTTAAGTATAAAATAAAATTAACACATACTTTTATAATTCTTTGAACCTTCATTCATGCCACATGTTTATGTTTATGTATGCAGAAGCTTCAACCTCTAACTAACAAAACACCAAAAAATAAAAATCAAACTTTCACATTGTAAAGTTCATTCAAGTGCAAAAAAATGTGATCGGTATTTTTTAGAGACTTCTTGGCAGTTTCTTATCTTGACATTACAAGATACAATACTACATGTTTGTTTTCTTTCCAGCAATTGATTAACATATACTTTTATAACTCTTGAACACACATAAATAATTCTACATTAACACACCTTAATAATTCTATATCAACACTGACATTGCACACAATCAATTTATCTCCTCATACTATTTCAGAGATATAAAACAAAAAAAATCGGTGTCATGCTAAAAGAAAACCACCAAACTGAACTACTTATTCTCAATACAAACTAACTGTAATTATCTCTAACTTAAATATTAAGCATAAAACAAAACACCAAAAAATAAAAAAGCAAACTTTCACATTGTGAAGTTCATCCAAGTGCAAAAAATGTAGACGGTATTTTTTGGAGATTTCTTGGCCGTTTCTTATCTTGGCATTACAAGATACAATACTACAGGCTTGTTTTCTTTCTAGCAACTGATCAATGACCTTTTTATCCTTGTTTGAGAAAAAAATTATTTTTCTTCAAAAAATTACTATTAAATTATCTAATATATTTAAGATTTAAATTATATATACTAATAAATGCAAATTCAATTATCTAAACTATGTTACTGTTTAGTAGTAGTAGTACTATACTGTAGACAACTCTCCATTAAATTTAATGCACAATAATTTGTTCTTGTATTAATTACATGTAATCACATTTTTAATACACTGGGAGAAAAAACCACCTTGCTAATAGAGTGTGATTATGTGCTGAATCATGCATTCTGGCATATAATCCAAAAACTCTAAAGTTGCTTCCCTCACTATATATCACTCACTTCATCACTCCATCAAAAGCACAAAATAATCTTCTCTTTTTCTTCCTTTACTTTGCATTCTCCATTTTTTCTTCTTCTCTTCTCTCTATTGTTATGGGGTCTCTTCGTAACGAGGGCGGTGCTAAGGAGGTGCAAGTAGAAATTATCAACATTGAGGAGGAAATGGATTAAAAAATGTTCAAATTAGACAATTTTGAAAACTTTTAAAAAAAAAAATGTATGCTTAAATTTATCTGTTGAATAGTTAAGTTAATAACATAAAATATATTATTTTTTAGAAAAGTTACATACAACACACAAATAATTCTACATTAACACTGACATTGCACATTATCAATTTATCTCTTTGTACTGTTTGAGAGAAAAAAATCAAAAAAGTTGACGTCATGCAAAAAAAAAAACCACCAATTGAACTACTTATTCAAATATAAACAATCTGTAATTATCTCTTAACTTAAATGTTAAGTACAAAATAAAATTAACACATACTATTATAACTCTTGAACACACATAAATAATTCTACATTAACACACGTAAATAATTCTCCATTAACACTGACATTGCACGCTATCAATTTATCTCCTTGTACTATTTCAGAGATATAAACCAAAAAAATGGATGTCATGCTAGAAGCGAACCACCAAATTAAACTACTTATTCTCAATACAACAAACTGTAATTATCTCTAACTTAAATGTTAACTATAAAACAAAATTAACACATTCATTTATAACTCTTGAACCTTCATTGATGCCACATGTTTATGTATGCAGAAGCTTCAACCTCTAACTAGCAAAACACCAAAAAATAAAACGCTAATTTTCACATTGTAAAGTTCATTCAAGTGCAAAAAAAATGTGATTGGTATTTTTTAGAGACTTCTTGACAGTTTCTTATCTTGGTGTTACAAGATACAATAATACATGCTTGTTTTCTTTTCAGCAATTGATTAATGACCTTTTATCCTTGTTTGAGGGAAAAAAAAATATTTTTCTTCAAAAAATGATTAAATTATCTAATATATATATATAACATTTTAACAAAAATTGTATACACTAAACTCAAGTAAAAAATGTCTGAAGGTTTACTGCTTAATTATTCAAACGAATATATATAATTAAAGAAAATGACATATTTATGTGATTAACTTTACTACTTAGCAAATTAAAAGAATTAAAACACAAGGAAAAAAATCTATTAATTTAAATCATAATTAAAAAACGGATCAAGTTACTAGATAATTCCATATTAATTCTATCAAAGAAATAGAAGCTAAGTTCTATATTGAGGTTGCTTGGGAATGAAAATGAAACGAACTAGGAGAAAGAAAATAGCTAGGGTTCTTACTGCTTCAAGAAGATTTGTCTATTTCATTGTGAAAAAAAAAAATCTATTAATTTAAATCAAAAGCATGTAATTAAAAAATGGATCAAGTTACTAGATAATTCCATATTAATTCTATCAAAGAAATAGAAGCTAAGTTCTATATTGAGGATGCTTGGGAATGAAAATGAAACGAACTAGGAGAAAGAAAATAGCTAGGGTTCTTACTGCTTCAAGAAGATTTGTCTATTTCATTGTGAAAAAAAAAAATCTATTAATTTAAATCAAAAGCATGTAATTAAAAAATGGATCAAGTTACTAGATAATTCCATATTAATTCTATCAAAGAAATAGAAGCTAAGTTCTATATTGAGGATGCTTGGGAATGAAAATGAAACGAACTAGGAGAAAGAAAATAGCTAGGGTTCTTACTGCTTCAAGAAGATTTGTCTATTTCATTGTGAAAAAAAAAAATCTATTAATTTAAATCAAAAGCATGTAATTAAAAAATGGATCAAGTTACTAGATAATTCCATATTAATTCTATCAAAGAAATAGAAGCTAAGTTCTATATTGAGGATGCTTGGGAATGAAAATGAAACGAACTAGGAGAAAGAAAATAGCTAGGGTTCTTACTGCTTCAAGAAGATTTGTCTATTTCATTGTGAAAAAAAAAAA